>MCJB01001836.1:7189-21513 GCA_002018475.1 Nicotiana obtusifolia
GGGGGGGGGGGGAGGGGAGCACAAACCCCTACCACTCAGGCTCCAGGGCATGTTGCTGCCGTATACAAAACCCTAGGTGCACTACCTGCGAGCGAGGCTCAACAAGCTGCAACGGCTATACCAGAGCCCAGACTTGCCCCCATTGGCGAGTCATAGAAGCTGTTGGATAGATGGACCAGGCTACATCCTCCTGCCTTTAGCGGTGAGCGGCATGAGGACCCCCAGGACTTTATTGGTCAGTGCAGGGATAGACTGCACAACATGAGAGTATTGGAGTCCCATGGGGTGGACTTCACCATATTTCAGCTAGAGGGCAGGGCCCGTAGATGGTGGTAGTCCTATCTTCTCAGCAGACCAGCAGGTTCTCCTCCATTGACTTGGGACCAGTTCACACGTCTCTTTTTGGAAAGATATATTCCACCCTCTTAGAGGGAAGAGTTACGGGGTCAGTTCGAGCGGCTCCAGCAGGGTCAGATGTCTGTGACCGATTATGAGGCGTGAGATTCTCTGAGTTGTCTTGCCATGCACTTATGATACTCCCTATCGATACAGAGAGAGTGTGGAGTTTTATGGCTTTCACTATGATATCCAGGTTACTATGGCCCGAGAGATTGAGATGGGGACTCCTTACAAGCGAGTTGTGGAGATAGATCGGAGGATCGAGGGCATTCATCAGCAGGGCCGAGAGCAGACGCCGAGGGACAAGCGGCCTCAATATTCTGGAGGGTTCAATGGTGCTCCGTCTGGGGGCAGAGGTCAGTTTGTGAGGGGCTAGTCTAGCAGGCCTACGTATACAGCACTGCCTCCTTCTCGGGGTGCTCCAATGCGGCCGTACTTCAACGCCCTTCTAGAGAGCTCCTACCGTCCATCGGCTATTCAGGGTTCTGCCAGTGGGTGTTTAGGTCCCAAGGGTCAAACTCAGGGTCAGTCATCTTCCGCACCGAGAGGCTGCTATGAGTGCAGGGAGCTTGGTCATATGAGGAGATTCTGCCCCAGGCTTCGGGGCAAGGCAGTACCGCATGGCCATTAGCTCATGATCACCGCACCAGCTGCTGCACCAGCCGTCTGGCTGACAAGAGGCGGAGGGCAGGTGGATAGGGGTCTCCCTAGAGGTGAAGGCAAGTCAGGTAGCACTCTAGTTAGGTTCTATGCCTTTCCAGCTAGACCAGATACAAGAGCCTCAAACGCCGTGATCACATGTATTATTTTTGTTTGCGGTAGCAATACTTCGGTACTATTTGATACAGGATCTACATATTCATATTTCTCATCTCTGTTTGCTCATTTTCTATGTGTCTCTCGTGAGTCTTTGGGTGCTCCTATATATGTGTCCATGCTATTGGGAAATTCTGTTATCGTTGATCGGATTTACCGGTCCTGTATTGTGACTTTCTGTGATTATGAGACCAGAGCGGATCTTTTGTTGCTCGACATGGCTGACTTTGAGGTTATTCTAGACATGGACTGGTTGTCTTCGTACCATGCTGTTCTTGATTGCCATGCCAAGACTGTGACCTTGGCGATGCCAAAGTTACCTAGATTGGAGTGAAGGGGTTCATCTATCAGTACATCTAGCCGGGTTATTTATTTCTTGAAGGCTCGACATATGGTCGAGAAGTATTGTTTGGCTTATATGGCTTATGTTGGGATACTGCTGCAGAGACACACACGATTGATTTAATGCCGGTGGTGCGAGAGTTCTCTGATGTGTTTCCTTCTGATCTACTAGACATGCCACTGTATCGCAAGACCAGGCAAGCCTAAAAAATGCTGATTTAATAATAGAATTGAACAATTTAATCATTTATCATAAACTATTAAATGACATACATAGTTGCAAGCGACCAATAGTTATACATTTCCCAAAACCGGTAGTATGGAGTCATAAGCACTACTAAAACACACTAGAATTTCTAAATACAATACTTTTTTGAATTATAATTAATCAATTATCATAAACCATTAATTAAGAATGGTGACTCCGAGGTCTGCAAACGTCAAGCAGGTCTACCTTGAAGTCTCCCGCCGTGCGGATGCAACTCTCAACAACACAGTCAACATACCTGGATCTGCATAAAAATGTGCAGAAGCATAGCATGAGTACACCACAACGATACCCAGTAAGTATCAAGCCTAACCTCGATAGAGTAATGATGAGGCCAGGTCAAGACACCTACTAAACATAGAAACTTGTTCAAGATATACATAAGCTAACAATGGAAAGAACATCAATGTAAGACCAACAACGGAAAAATTATTGATTTACATCCAACAATGAAGTAATAGAAACATAGATGGCAGCAAGTAGTAAACGAGTAATAAAGAAATAACATAATCAGAACACCGATGAGATATAAATGAACTCAACTAATGAAATCTCTCCCAACACATGGACTTACAACAAGAATTACCCCAAGGCACCAGACCTCGTAAACCACAAGTCATGGACCACAATATCTAAATCTTACACATATGGCACCTCGTGCCCATAATAACAATCACCTTCGAATGGCAAAGCCCACGTGCTACCATGTACTTTGCAACCGTGATAAATATGAATGAAAGATATACTTAAACACCATAAAACATAATTACAATCTTCAATGAAGTAAGGTGTCAAATGAAATAATGAGTTTATTTTAGAAATCAAGTAAAGAAAAATAATATACAATTTGTGCGAAACAAAGTATAAGATGAGTTTAGTTTAAAAGTCAATAAAATTGAGTAAAAGTATCATTATTCAACACAACAAAATATAAGATAAATTAACGAATTAAATATAGAATTTGTTAGGAAAAACATGATAACCGTTTTAAGTAAGGTAAACATCTAACAGGGTGATTAGTAAAATTTGAGAACCTAATTATAGTGAAAGTGTGACAACCATTTAGAATAATAAGGTACCGAGTGAGATAACGAGTTCTATATTAAGAGGCAAAATAGAATAAAACATGTTAATAAATCTCTTATTTAAACCATCATGTTACCAACAACTCAACAGAATTTATATAGTGACTCCACGCAATTAAATTCACATTGACAATCAATTCACCAAGTTATAACGGAGGCACAAATTGGCATGTTAAAGAAACACAACAAATCACGTAGAATGCATGACTTAAAGAAGAAACCAAAATAGTTCCAAAACCAAGATAACAACGAATAACCAAACACGATCAAAATGCGGATGAATGATTGAAGGAAGAACAATGACCATCCAAATCAACAAGTTGTCCCAACACGGAATATACTATAAAAATCACAACCGAGGTACCGCCTCGTATTCACATTTCACAATTTCAATCATAATCTTTCCTTATACCGCCGAGTGAGCCTTACATTTGAATAGGTTCTGAAAACAATTTTTCCGAAATAGCTACACACACTTTATCCCACCTTATGATGCCGCATGGCTTCACGTAGTTTCCCTACAAGTAACACACACATAAGTCCCACCTTATACCATCGCATGCACATTAACCCCAAGCCTTACACCACATGCACATCAATATCACATCACAATAACATCTCCCACAAGTGCCCATATATCAAAATTTTCCAACAATCAACAATATCAATGTTTCCACAATAATAGCCATGGCTCCACCACAACGGATACAAGAATATCAACAACAACAATGAATGTAAAATGCCCAACAAGGAAGATGTTTCAACAATAATAATTTTGCCTCAACATGATAACGGCCTTCACAACCTCAACACCAACAACTCAACAATAAGATAATGTATAACCACAATATTAAATAAGAATGAATGGAGGAGATAAAGTATAACAATGACTTCAAATAGTGGAAATCAACAAGGAAAAAGATAACATGAACAATAACTTTGAGTAATGATAATCAAGTATGAAGGGGATAACACGAACAACAACTTCAATAATGATAATTAACTATGAAGAGATAGAATGTAATAATAAAAGAGGCATCAAGTTCAACTAAGGCATGAGAGAAATTTAAACAAGTCAATTAAGGCATGTACGGATAGAATAACACAAACAAGAATAGATTAACTAAGAGAATTTAGAACATGATATGGCATTTCAACTAAAGCATGGAAAATAGTCTAAGTAGCCTAAACTGGCCAAATACCACGCACAACCCGTGTACCCACTCGTCACCTTGTGTACACGACTTTCACATAGCACAAATGAATAAATCAATACCAATACTAAGGGGTAGTTCCCTCGCACAAAGTTAGGCAAGACACTTACCTCAACTAGGCCAACTCAACTCTCTAAAATAGCTTTTCCCCTAAACTTTACCTCCACACGGCTCAAATCTAAGCAAAAATGACTTAATAATATCAAACAATGAAAGAGAAACCAATTACAATAAATAAATTTATGATCTTTATATTTTCCCAAAAAGTCAACAAGAGTCAATGTCGGGCTCGTGTAACGACTCGATTGGTCGTTTTGAGCTCTAGTGCGTCGTTCAAGAGTTTGAGGCCTAGAGTAGCTTCACTTCATGTTTTATGACTTGTACGCGTAGTCGGAATTGAATTCCGGAAAGTTCAGAAAGTTCGGAGTTGATTTGGAAAGAAAATTCTCAATTCTGAAGCTTTAAGTTGGAAGAGTTGACCAAGGTTTGACTTTTGAATAAACGACCTCGGAATCGGGATTTGAAGGTTCCAATAGGTTTGTATGATGATTTGGACTTGGGCATATGTTTGGGTTGAGTATCGGGTGGTCTGGGAATATTTCAGCGCTTATTGTGGAAAGTTGGCATTTTGAAGGTTTTTAGAATTTTCCAAGTTTTGTTTGAATTGGACTTTGGTGTTATCGATATCCGTTTGGGTTCTGAGCCTTGAAATAGGTTCGTATCGTGATTTGTGACTTGTACGTAAAATTTGGCGTCATTCCGGAATGTTTAAGTATGATTCAGACGCATTCGTCGAAGTTTGAATATTTGAAAGTTTAACAAAAGGTTTTGATCATCGATTCGTAGTTTTGATGTTGTTTGGTGTTATTTGAGGCCTCGAACAAGTTCATGTTATGTTTTCGGACTGGTTGTGTGATTGGACGGGGTCCCAGGGGCCTCGGGTATATTTCGGGATGGTTTTTGACCATGTTTGGATGAGTTGCTGTTGCTGGTTTTGTTCTTCGCGAATGTGAAAGGTCTCACGTGTTCGCGAAGAAGGAAGCGATTTTAACCACATGGATTGGGATAAATGTTTTCTACTCAGTTTTGATTATATTTCATGAATTTATCTTCGATTTTGGCATTTGGATTATTAATTTTAAAGAGAAATTTGAGGTTTTTGTCTAATCAAAATCGTGGTTGGACTCATAAATAAATGGGTTATCAGATTTTGTGAGTTTTGTCAGGTTCCGAGGTGGGGGCCTAGGTTTGCCTTTTTTTTGGTTGACTTTGGTAAATATGTAAAGATTCGACCTTTATCAATTGGAGTTTTGATGTGCCGGGTAATTTCGGCACATTTACATATTATTTGCTTAGAGTTTTACTTGTTCTACTTGTTAATTATCATGATATTTAATTAGTTTTAGTGTAATTTCAATATATTGAGGGAAGAAACCCAGAAGCATGAAAAGAAGTCCAAAAAGCTGTCTAAAGGCAAGAAAAGAGTTCAAGAGTATAACAGGTTCAATTCTGCGACCGCAGAACAGCTATGCGAGTCGCAGAAGTCGCAAGAAGATCGCAGAGGCAGACAGAAGTTCAAGCCAAAATTCAAGTTGAGAATGCGGTCGCAAATGCGACTGCAGAACAAGAATGCTAACCGCATTATCAACGCAGACACGAACAGAGTCTGAGGTGAAAAATAGAGTGGAGATTGCGATCGCACTCTGTGATCGCAGAGTCAATATGCGAACCGCATTTTCAGATGCGATGAGAGGGAAACTGACTGGTAGGATCTGCGATGGAAAGTGAAGTTTCTGCGAACCGCATTCCTACTCTGCGACAGGAATGCGATCGCAGACGTGCAAATAGGTCAAACTTAACTGCTGCTCGCCTCGGATTTTGGGCCTCTATAAATAGCTTTTCTAGGGTTGTGTGAAGGGAGACTGGTCAGAGTTCAAAGTGCAAAGTATTGCTTTTGGTTATTTTCGAATTTAGATAGATTTTTGGGTGATCAAAAGAGAGAATTCGATATTGTTGTAAGATGAATTCAATTATTCTTATTTGTTCTTCAGTTTTTAACATGTGTAGCTAAACTCTAATACTGAGGTTGTGAACCCTAGATGGGTAGAATGTTATTGAAAGATTGATTGCACGTTGTTTGTTTTGGTGGTTGTAGGCAGGAAGATATGGCGGACCCTATAGATGATGTGGACGTGGAGCAGGAAGAGAATCCGTTTGCCGACATCGAAGAATATATTGAAGATACTAATGCTATAGTACCTCCAGCTATAGGTGCTGCTACGTTCAAAGTAGAACATGGTTTGATTTTGATGCTGAAAGCTGAAGGATACTTCAGAAATTCTACTGATGACGATCCGACGCAGCACCTCAGGAACTTTTTGGGTGTTTGTGTGACGCACAAACAAAACAACGTCTCTGACGATGCATTAAGGCTCAGATGCTTTAAGTATTCGTTGGCTGGAGATGCGAGGAGATGGCTTCAAAACCTTCCTCTAAATTCCATCCGTTCATGGCCTGAGCTGATCCGGGCATTCTTGTCAAAGTGGTTTCCACAGAGCAAGAAATCTGAACTTCGGGACAAGATATTTTTCTTCAAACAACTACCGGGTGAACGGCTGCACGAAGCATGGGAGATGTTCAAATTGTATTTGGTGAGGTCGCCAAACCACGATTTTCCAGACTCCATTTTGCTGGAAAAGTTCTACATGGGTTTGGATCCTATGAACCAATCGATAGCGAAGAATGCTGCTGCTGGTTCGTTCATGGATAAGAACTTCGCTAGAGTCACGCAGATTTTGGACAAGATGGCTAAACATAATCAAGATTGGCACTCTGAGGACACTACGGGTGGCATTACAATTAGGTCTCCTTCGATGAATAACTTGATCAAGGAAAACTAAGAACGAGACCAAGTAATTGCTGAACTTGCAACTAATGTGAATGTCTTGACAAAATTGTTCACAGAAAATCAGAAGAAAAAAATCAATGTAGTGGAGAATGTGCAACCAATGCAAGGTGAAGAATATGAAGAAGCGAATTTTGTCAATAATACTCATGGAGCTTATCAAAGGCAACCTTACCAGGGCCAAGCAACACAAAATTAGTGGAGACCAAACCCGCAAGGGCAAGGTCCCCAACAGTGGCGGAATGATCAAACTGGCCCGAGTCAGGGAAATTGGAACAACAACAATCATTTTCCAAGTCGAAGTTCCAACCCCTATGTTCCTCTGAAAGGGCACTATCAGAATCAGGGATCCGCAAGTGAATCTAAATTGGAGAGTATGCTCGAGAGGATATTACAGAACCAAGAGAAGTCAGACACGTCCATGAAGAATATGACTGAATTGGTTGGCTCCCACACAGCAGCAATCCAAAAGTTGGAATTGCAAATGACGGATCTCTCTCGTGAGCAATATCCACTGCAAAAAGGAACACTTCCTAGCGACACGATTGCAAATCCTAAAGGAAGTGGAAGTGACCCAACTGCTCATATCATGGCTGTCACGACTAGGAGTGGTAAGACATTACAGGGTAAAGATGATGCTGAAGAGCTTCAAAAAAAGGTTGAAAGTGAAAGAGGTCATGCTGCTGAGGTAGGTGAAAATCCAGAAATTGTAGTGAACACCGATGATATTCAGGAAGGAGTAAAGGATAAGGCAGAAGAAACACCAATCGTTCTTCCGCCAATTCCTAGACCTCCTCCACCTTTTCCTCAGAGACTTACAAGGAGAATTGACGACAGCAAATTTGAGAAATTTTACGACATTCTCAAGCAGCTTTCAGTTAATATACCTTTCTTGGAGGCTTTCCAAGAAATGCCTGGGTTTGCCAAATATCTGAAGGAGTTGATTACAAAAAGGAGAACCATCAGGAACGAGGTGGTAAATGTGACTCACAGAGTCAGTTCCATCATAGCCACCAGTCCAATTCAGAAGAAAGAGGATCCAGGAGCTTTCACTATCCCGTGTACTATTGGAGCGCGAGATTTTGCAAAGGCATTATGTGATAATGGGGCCGGTATAAATCTTATGCCTTTAGCCATTTATAAACAAGCCGGGTTAGGAATGCCGAGACCAACGAGTATGAGGTTGCAGATGGCTGACCGATCCATCAAGAGACCAGTGGGCATTGTGGACGATGTAATTGTGAAAGTTGGAAAGTTTAATATTCCTGCTGATTCTGTGATCCTCGACTGTGCTGTAGACAAGAAAAGCCCCATTATACTGGGAAGACCTTTCTTAGCAACTAGACGAGCTCTTATGGACTCGGAGCACAATGAAATTAAGTTCCGAGTAAATAATGAAGAAGTCACGTTTCAAGCCAGCAAAGGGATGAAGCTGCCAACGGAGTATGAGAATATTTCGCTAATTGGTATTATTGATGAAGTTGATGAAGCCATTGAGAAGAAGATGGAAGAACAATGTTTTGGTGAGGCACTGGCAGCCATCTTGGTGAACTTTGATAGACATGACTTGGATGGGTTCATGGAGTCGGTGAATACATTAGAAGGTCGTGGGTCCTATTCTTATACTCCACCAAAGTTGTCCTTAGATTTGGAGAATCGAGCCACCCCTCCAGGAAAGCCTTCCATTATTGAACCACCTAAATTAGAGCTCAAGCCACTTCCGTCGCATTTGAGGTATAAATTTCTGGGCTTGAATAACACTTTACCAGTAATTGTGTCTTCTTTGTTGAATGATGTGTAGGTAGAGCAGTTGTTGCAAGTTCTGAAGGAACACAGACAGGCACTCGGATGGACGATCGCGGACATCCGGGGTATTCTGGCCGGAATCTGTTAGCACAAGATTCAACTTGAAAATGGAACAAAACCAAGCGTGGAACACCAGAGAAGGCTAAATCCAGCAATGCAAGAAGTGGTGAAGAAAGAGATAATAAAATGGCTAGATGCAGGAGTTGTTTACCCGATTGCCTATAGCTCGTGGGTGAGTCCAGTACAGTGTGTGCCAAATAAAGGAGGTATGACCGTAGTCAAGAATGAAAAAAATGAGCTGATTCCAACACGAACCGTAACTGGATGGCGAGTATGCATGGATTACAGGAAGCTCAACAGTGCCACGTGCAAAGATCACTTCCCTATGCCTTTTATTGATCAAATGCTTGATTGGCTAGCTGGAAAGTCCTTTTACTGCTTCCTTGACGGATACTCCGGGTACAATCGAATAAACATTGCTTTGGAAGATCAGGAGAAGACACTGTTCACCTGCCCGTATGGGACATTTGCCTTCAGTCGAATGCCCTTCGGCTTATGCAATGCTCCAGCGGTGCATGATGTCGATTTTTTCTGATATGGTGGAAGATTTCCTTGAAGTCTTTATGGATGATTTCTCGATAGTCGGGGAAACATTTGAGCAATGCTTGAAAAATCTCAAGACAGTGTTGAAACGATGCGAAGAAACAAACGTTGTATTAAACTGGGAAAAATGCCACTTTATGGTGGATGAAGGTATTGTTTTGGGGCACAAAATCTCAAGACATGGTATTGAGGTGGATAAAGCAAAGATTGAGATCATCTCCAAGCTCCCTCCTCCCACATCAGTGAAAGGTGTCCGTAGCTTTATGGGGCATGCAGGATTCTACAGAAGGTTCATAAAAGATTTCTCAAAGATTGCATACCCAATGTGTAATCTCTTAGAGAAAGATACCAAGTTTGTCTTTGATGAAAAATGCCTCGCTGCATTTGAAGAGCTGAAAACGAAGCTTACCACAGCTCCTATCATAGTCACACCGGATTGGTCATTACCTTTTGAGCTTATGTGTGACGCTAGCGGTATAGCTATTGGAGTGATGCTGGGGCAGAGGCACAACAAAATCCTTCACCCAGTATATTATGCTAGCAAGACGCTTAATGGAGCGCAAATGAACTACACGGTAACGGAGCAGGAACTGTTAGCGATTATATATGCATTTGAGAAGTTCCGTGCATATCTATTGGGCTCCAAAGTGATTGTGTATACAAATCATGCTGCTCTCCGTTATTTAATGGCGAAGAAGGATGCTAAACCTCGACTAATCCGATGTGTGTTACTGCTACAAGAGTTTGACTTTGAAGTCATGGATCGTAAGGGAACACAAAACCAAGTGGCAGATCACTTGTCTAGATTGGAGGAAGCAGGAAGACAAAAAGAAGAGCTGGAGATAAATGATTCCTTTCTAGATGAGCATATATTGATGATATCAAATTTAGTTGCACCATGGTATGCTGACATCGCTAATTACATCGTTAGCGATTTTATTCCGGAAGGGTTGGAATCGTACCAAAGGAAGAAGTTCTTGAGAGATTCTCGAAATTATTATTGGGAAGAACCATTCCTATTCCGTGTGTGTGCGGATAACATCATTCGAAGGTGCGTACCCGAGGAAGAGATGCTACCAATCCTGAAAGCATGCCATGACTCACTAGTTAGGGGTCATCATGGGGGCAACAGAACAGCTGCAAAGGTTTTGGAGTGTGGATATTACTGGCCAACCATTTATCAAGATGCTAATCAGTTGGTGAAGTCGTGCGACCAATGCCAACGACAGGGCCCGATTTCGGGGAGGCATGCGATGCCTATGAAATTTGTTATGGAAATTGAATTGTTCGATGTTTGGAGTATTGACTTCATGGGCCCTTTCATAAGCTCATATGGGATGACATACATCCTAATGGCTGTGGATTATGTGTCCAAGTGGGTGGAAGCTGTTGCCTTTCCAAACAACGAAGCTCGGAGTGTGACCACGTTCCTAAAGAAGAATATTTTCACCAGGTTCGGCACCCCAAGAGCCATCATCAGTGATGGAGGATCACATTTTTTGTAACAGAGTCTTCAAAGGTCTCCTCGACAAGTATGGGGTTAAGCATAAGGTTGCCACACCTTATCATCCGCAATCGAGTGGCCAAGTTGAAGTATCCAATAGAGAAATCAAGAGTATCCTGTCCAAGACTGTGAACGCAAATAGAACTAATTGGTCAAGAAAGCTAGACGATGCTCTTTGGGCATACCGTATAGCTTACAAGACTCCTATTGGTACATCCCCATATCGGTTAGTCTTTGGGAAGGCATGCCATTTACCCGTTGAACTCGAGCATAAGGCTATGTGGGCCTTAAAGAGACTAAACATGGATTGGGCGGAGGCCGGAGCTGTAAGGCTTGCACAATTGAATGAAATGGAAGAATTCAGATTTCATGCTTATGAGAGTGTAGCAGTTTATAAAGAACGAATGAAGTTCATCCATGACTCCAAGATCTTGAAGAAAGAGTTTAAGGCAGGAGACCTGGTGTTGCTATTCAATTTGAGACTTAAGTTATTCCGAGGGAAGCTGAAGTCCAAATGGTCGGGACCATTCAAGGTTGTAAATGTCTCCCCATTTGGAGCTGTCGAATTGGCATCGGAGGATGGGCTCCGTACCTTCAAGGTTAATAGGCAGCGAATCAAACACTATCTGGGTATAGGTGGAGAAAAACACGTGGTAGAGCAGCTGGCTCTGCAAGATGATCAAGTCCCACCTACGGAATGAGTACAGAGGCATCCTAGCATCGTCGTGCCGCGACGTTAAATCAAGCGTTTCATGGGAGGCAACCCATGTGTGGTATCAGTCATTTTTCTTTTTGCGTTTTTCACTTTTCTTCTTTTTCGTTATATATTTATTTATAATTGTACTTAGTTTTGTTTGAAGGGTTTCTAGATGCAGGAATGTGATGAATGAACACAAGAATGAGCGAGAAGTTGTTGCAATTGCAAAAGAATGTCGAAGAGAAAAATGTAGCACATATGCGATCGCATTTGAGATATGCGAAGCGCATTTGTGTAGCATTGTGCAGCAGAAAGTTGAGCAAGAATATTAAGAAAAAATGCGACACAGTTCAACACATCTAGGTTCGCATTTGAGAAATGGGAACTGCATTCTCATCGCATTGGGGGGCAGAAAGTTGAGCAAAAAAGTTATGAGACACAATGCGATGAAGCTCGAAAATCTGCGGTTCGCATTTCAACTCTGCGAACCACATTTCAACCCGCAGAGAGCCACAGAGAATTTAGCTAAAAGGTCAGTTGAAAATGCGGTGGAGGTTTTTATTTTGCGGTTCGCATTTCAACTCTGCGAACCGCATTTCAATCGCAGACAGGTACAGAAACTTTTGCTCTTGAATTAAGTGAAAACGCGATGGAGTGTACAAAAATGTGGCTCGCATTTCAATCTGCGAACCGCATTTCCATAGCAGACCTGTCAGGTATGTGTTCCCATTACTTTTCCAATTTTTCCCTTCATACTAAGTATATATAAAAAAAATATATATACCACAACCAAACAAAACATCAGACTGAACCAGAGCAAATTCCGACAACCTCCATCGAAATATTCCAACTCAGGCAAAGAGTTCACATAGAATTAATCTAAGGGCACCCATCTATTTCAAGGTATGTACTCTTCATCTTCACCTTCAAGTTGTGGTTTTGAAACCCTAGGCGTGATTTTTTAATGAAGAAGTTCAAATTGTAGAAAACCCTAGGCGTGATTTTTTAATGAGTAGAAAACCAAACTATTGGGTTTGATTGATCAATGGGATGCCTATTCTTGGGTATGTGAAGAATTTTTCGGTCCACATATTCTAAATGTGGACCGCATTTAGGTCACACTCCCTAAACCCTAGTGGCCTGAGGAAGATGACAAACGCGGTGAGTCTGCGAACCGCAGACCCACCGCAAACACACCTAGAGCATCTCACAAACTTGGATGACAAATGCGGTGGTTATGCGATCGCAGATCTTGTTCTGCGATGAGAATGCGATTGCATTTGTATGCAATTACTAGGCTTATGCACATAACCACTATGCGACGTGGTTTGCGATTCGCATAGTTGTTCTGCGATCGCAGATCACATCGCAGTTCCGTCACTCTTTGATTATCTATCTTGTTTTCGCCTCTGCTCGAATTATGATAATGTCACTAACATGTGCTATTTATGCAGACATGGCTAAAAAACATCCCAAAAGCAAAAGGCCTTCCACCGCTTCACCCTCCGAACCAACCAAACGAGCAAAGAAAGATTCAACTAGACCGAACACCTCCCAGTCTGAAGAGGAGGATTGCTTTCCGGAAGTTGATCTAGTAGCGGAGGCACGGAGGAAGAAGGGAGATGACCTTAAGCTTCGCTTTGAAGTTGAAGGCTCAAGGTCTTTATTCCGGGAAGCACTCGCAAAGAGGAGGAACAGGAGCAGGCAGACATCGAAGCTGCCATTGAGCGCTCATTGATAGATAAGGCCGCCAGGAGATTTCCTTCGGCGGGAGATGGTAGTAGCAGCTCAGCGGCTACCCCACCGGCTTCGGACCGGACTCACTCTCCTCCTCCAGCACCGGCAGAGAGATAGGCTACTCTCTTCGCACAATTGCACCTCCAGGGAGCCCCTTGTCCTTTACATTTTTTTTATTATTGCATTGGGGACAATGCATGTGCTTCAGTTGGGGGTGGTAGCCTTACATTTCTATTTGGTCTGTATATGTTGATTGACTTGTGGGTGACATTTGTATATGCTTAAATAGTAATGTTTTATGCTTTGTGTATAATGTTGTTGTAAGTAAATAGTTAGCAATAAATTCCCCTTGTTTTTTCTTTTGTCGGATTCTTTTTCAAGGGTGTAATAGTAGAATCGGGCTGTTAAGTATAAACTATATTGACCAGGATGGTATATCTGTGGGCAAACAAGTATGTAACCATATGTGAAGTATAGACCCCTAGAACAAATCAATTAGGTGAATTTGAGGCTCGCCCAGTAACTCTAGTTCTACTTAGAATCGTGTATTTATACACGAGGAAAGCCTCGAGTTACTAAATGCGATCTCCAAAGCTGTAAACTATGTTAACCAAACAGTTGATGTGCCAGTGTGTGTGAGCTCATTGTTTTGATACTTCTTGTGTTTATTGCTGCCATCTAGAACTTCCCCGGTTGGTTCTTCGTTGCCTAGAATACGTACGCTAAGTTAGAGAAGTGATCTTAGGCTTTCTTTGAGTAGTGATAAAACCTTTCTAGCCTCTTTCAGCCGACCTGTGCATAATGACTATCACTAGGACCCTATTTTGAGCCCTGTAGCCTTTTTATTGGCCTCCGCATTACAACCTGATCCCGTTCATCAAAGATGACTTCTTTTGAACCCATTCCTCCTTGAACATTGCTAATATTAATAGAAGTTAAGTTGGGGGT
>MCJB01001836.1:34261-51390 GCA_002018475.1 Nicotiana obtusifolia
ACAGTCATTACCACTTCTACCAATATCAGTAGTAATAGCAATGCAACAATCTATATGAGTAAATAAATAGCGCAAATATTATTCATATTCATGTTTATATTTATAAATATCGCTCTTTACGGTTGCGCGAGGCCATCCTTTATAAGTAGGATTATAAACTCTTCTAATATAATGCACAAAATGAGGGTTAGAAGGAAAATAATAGGGTAAACACATAACAGTAACTATTTTTGCCAATTCTTCACGATCTTTATTTGGATCATAATATAAAATGTCACCGGTAACAGTGTTAATTCCCGGTTGAACTAGATTTGAACCTGTATTAGGGTGAACCGTAGTATCTACACTTGTCCCCTCTTCCACAGCTTTCATTTGTAAATATCTAGCTTTATCTCTAGGGTGTTTCAATATGTGTCTAGTCAAACTACCCGTACCACTACGGTTGCCAGTATATTTATAAGCCATCAAAGACCCACAAGTTTTACACTTAGCCTTATTTTGTTCTCTTAGTTGAGTAAAAAAGTGCCAAACAAGAGATGTTTCGTGCTGTTTAGAAGGTTTTCTATTAAAAGTAGGGGTTACTACAGGAGGGTCAGGCGGGGCATCAGTTGGGTTATTAATAGGACTAGTAGGTGTATCATCTAAATCCGGCTGCGTTTCATCTAAATCATCATTTTCCTCATCATTTTCAAAGATAGTTTGATTAGGATAAAGAGCATTCATAACTTCTTCATCTAATTGTTGACCTGGTGCAACATCATGGCAAAATTGACTATCGAAAAATTGAAAACAAGGTTATCACTATCAAGAATAACAGGTGGAGGAGGATGGATAACAGGGGGAGCAGTAGTAGCTTGGCGACTAGATTCACCAATTTTAGATTTTCCCTTACCCTTACCACCAAATATTTTTTTCAAAGAAAAGTCCATATTAATTATAATTATACTAAATGAAACAAATAAAACTATAATATTAAAACTTAAGAGTTGGAACGAGTTTACCGAATTGACAAACAACTTCTTGAAAATTGAATATCGTTGAAGACTAGAAGACTTGAATACTTCATTTCACCAACTTCACAATTTTTAACGAAATTGCAATGATAAAGTAAGCAATTATGGAAGAAAATTAGAGAGAGATTGATGAATTTGTGAGTAAAAATGAAAGAATGAGGGGGTATTTATAGTTGAGAATAGGAAAAAAGTGTATTTATAAAAAGTTTGGGGTTAAAATAAAGTTTGGGGGCCTAATGGCTATTTTTTAAACTTCCAAACGGCTGAAAATTAAAGGCCAACGGCTAGATTTTAAAAATCTGACCGTTGGCCCTTTTTAAAAAAAAAATAGTCGTTGGGCCCGTTGGGCTCGGTTGAATCGGCTCAGGCCCGCCTACCGGTCCCGGGCTAAACGGTCCCGGGCTCACGGGCTATTTGGTTAGGACCGGCCCGCTATGGGCTTTTGCACCACTAGAGACCGACCCATTTGGCCCGTTTGGCCCGTTTGGCCTACGGGCCCGGGCTAGGCCCGACCCACAATACAGCCCTATCTTGAGTTCATTTCTCACACTATGAAAGCTCTAGAATTACTGTCCTGGTTTGGTGGCCATCGCTTTAAGGAAATAATTGGTTGTGACATTAAGAAATATTGACCTTAATTTCTTCTTGTAATCATTTACTTCTTTGCATATTTGCTCCCGTACTCTTCTCTATTATGTTTTGGTATTGTTTCTATGCTATTCTACTGCGCAGGTTATACGAGTGAGTATCTCTTTACTAAAAATCCTCATCACTACTTCACGAGGTTAGTCAAGTTACATACTGGATACATGGGGTCGGTTGTACTCATACTACACTGCTACACCTTGCATGCGGATCTTGGAGCTGATGCAGCTGTGCATGGCGGGAGCTGGCATTGAAGATGTGCTCGTCGTCTGGAAATGACTATCATTTGTCCTTGGTAGTTTTAGATTTGAGTTCCATTTGTGTATAATTCAAACAGATATTGCATTTATTCATCCTGTCATTTTTTGTAAATCTAAATCGTAGTCGCTCGTGACTTGTACAACCAGTCCTTGGGAAGTTATATAAATTTTAGTGATTTCGCTTATTGGCTTCATATTAATTCCAGTAAAATTATGATGATTGTATTTGGCTTACCTAGAGGATTGGGTTAGATGCCATCAAGACTAGGGGGATTTTGGGTCGTGATACATAATCACACGAATATTACAAGTCAAAAAGTCAAAGTACCACATCCACTAAGGAGAATCAACAAAAAGGATAGGATAAGGAGAGGACTAGGAAAGGGTGCAAAACAGGGGACACTGGATGGGGAACATAGAGGATTATGGAGCAAGAGCCTTGATGAGACTGTCCATTCGAGCGTTACCAGCCCTTTGATCATTGATCAGCTACTCCTTCAGGTTCTCCACTTGTTTCCTCAACTTAGCATTTTCAGCCTTCAGACAGGAAACCTCTTCTCTCTGAGCACTGGAGGAATTAGGTTCCTTGCTTGCCTGAGTGATTTAGACTCCAGAATGGCATTTTGTGCTTTCAGACGCTTAATCTCTTCATTGGCAGCCTCCTGAGCCGTGATTACCAGAGAGATAGTGGAGTTGCTTCCTACTCCACCCTTCTTTACCACATATTCACATTCCTCCAAGGTGTTCATAGTGAACATTTGCTTTCTTTTTCCTAAGGAGGCCATTCCCAAGGGAACCTCAAAGTGTTCAAAGACATTGGTAAGAAGACACCCATAGGGGAGACCATGATTACCATCCTTGAAGTTTTCCACTTTCAACATATATTCAATCATAATCTCAGGTGGACTGATGTAGGGGTAAGACTCCAGTGCTTCCAGAAGAACTAGGTCCACAATGGAAGTAATAGACCTCCTTTCAGCCCTAGGCAGTAGCACCTTGTTCACCAATTCAAATAGCAGCTGGTATTCTGGAAAAAGTGCCTTCTTGTGAACTCTTTCCCCTTTCTTAACTGAGTTCTTCTTGATAATCAACTTCTTAAAGTCAGGGAAATCAGTTCCCTCCACAGTCTTCAGCCCTACAGTAGGTACCCCAAGAATCTCACCCAGCAAGTGCTCATCCATAACAAGATCCTTTCCATTCACTTTCAAATAAATTGTATCACCATCTACCACAAACAAATCAGTATAGAAGCTTCTCACCTCATCTTCATAAACTTTTGGAATTTTGACATCCAAGAGATGAGACCACTTCTAGGATTCCACAATTTTAACGAGCTGTCTCATGCCTTATTGGTCAAGAATCTTAGGAACAAAGACTCGACCCTACAGAATCTTCTACTTTTTTACATTTGCCCTCCTCTCTATCTTAGATAATTCTATCCTTGGCCTTTTGGAGGAACGGGGTTCCTCACTAGTACTCTGCCTCTTTCTAAGAGGCTTCTTCTTCTTCTCTGATTTCTCTTTCTCCATTTCTCCTTCCTCCATAGCTTCATCACCCTTGTCACTCACAAGTCTTTTTTCAAATGTTGTCTTCTTCTGCTTGGCAGCAATGGTTTTCTTTGAGTTTTTCCTGACAAGAGGAGCAGGTTCCTTAATAGGTTCCTCACCATCCACCTCCACTAGATCAGCAGGAGGCACTTCCTTCCTTATCAATCAATGACTTTTCACAAGCCTCCTATTCTTTTTCTTTTCCTTATTTACTTTCAAAGCACTATCAAGTGCAACCTTTTCTGCCGCCTAGTGGTGAGGCATTTGGGAGCAGAATCCTTTGTGGAATTTCTCCACCCCTAGCAGCTATATACTATATTACAGGAAGATCATCAATATCATCATCACTCTCACCAGAATTACCCTCAGACCAAACTTCATTTCTGGTTAAACAACCTCTAACGGAACTGTAACAGGGTTGTCAAATGGGGTAGTGTTAGCACTCTCCAGGGGGTGTCTTGTAGAACTAGGAATTTCATTCTATGTAAGAGCAGAAAACTCCCCTTGGGCAGAGGGACCAAGTCCCTCCATAACTTCCCCTATAGTACCGACATGTTTTTTGTCCCACTGACACACATGTTCCCCTTTACCCTGTTCTTCCCCCCAACTTAGTAGTTTCCCCCGAGTCTATGCACCTACATCATCAGTCAAAGAATCCCCAACTAACTTCTCTACAACAACATACTCTTTTTTTAAGAGAAGTAGAGTCTGCCTTAAGCGCGTCACTCCTATCTTTTTCACCCTCAGTACTCAAAAATGATGTAACAGTAGAAGGAGATGGAATGTTACCTAATTTTGATGAGATATCCTGAACAATCCCCTCAACACTTAGAGTATCAGATATTCTAGATGCACGGACACCCTCAACAACACTAGGAGCTAACTTTTCATCCAATCGCCTTTCCTCAATACACTGACTCGACACCTCAAAACCTTCATCCCCTTCCATAATTTCTTTTGTGGTTTGAAGGAATCGAGAAGTGGGGGTGCTTCGTTTAGAGTAAACTTTCTCTGTAGTAGCAGAAGGAGATAGAGAAGCAACAAACTTTTTGGGGGTTTGACTCTTACGGCTGCGATGGGAACCAGAACCAGATGGTGTGGGACAAGGAACTGTGGGTTTGGGTTGGTTGGAAATTGGGGCTATAGTGGGTGAGGTTTTTGGCTCAGATCCCGATGGAGGTGCCTTGTTAGATGGAGACAAGGCGGGGTTTTCTTCAGTTGATTTAGGAGATGAAAGCCCTAGTTGAGTCATGGTCAATTTTGAGAGTAAGAAGACAAGAATAGGAGGGTTTGGGAGAAAAAAGTTATGTTTGATGTTGAAAGTGGAGAGAGAGACTGACTTTTGTTTATATAAAGTTAAAGGGGGGACCAGTTACAAAAAATTTGAGAGAGAAGAGATGGGCCGTCAGGTCGTTTTATCGGATGTAACGTTTGGGCTTAAAGGGCATCAGAGGAGGCGAGAACAATTAATGATGTGCCACTCTAGCAATTTAATGCATATAAGTGTGAGAAGGACTACTAACTTGAGTCATAAGAACCATCTTCCTTGAAAATTTTGAAAATATGAGCATCAACTTTCAAATATTTGCAATATCATCTGTCACTTGTTTGTCCTTAATTTTCCATGTGTGTCTAGCTGTAACCTTATAGAATTTAGTTTTAAGTAGCCAGAAAACATTTTTTAGCATTTTACCTTACTACCTTTTCATATCCAATCATCGAGGGACCGAATTTTCAGTTCATCTTGATCAACCCCAACTCCAAACGATTGCTTTCAAAATATTTGCTACCTGGTCCTCCATTTTGTAGAACATCATACAAATAAGTCTTTTTCAACATTGTCCCTCGTGAAAAGATGTCGCACATCAATGTGAATTGTCCCCTTATGTTGAACTGAGTTCTTTTCCATATTGAGAGCACTTGTGTTGTCACACAAAAATGGCACACGATCTTTAAACTGTAACAACCCGACCGGTCGTTTTGAGCTTTAGCGTTCTATTCGATGGTTTGAGACTTTGAATAGCTTCGTATAATGTATTATAACTTGTGTATATGGTTGGTTTCGGTTTTCGAGCGATTCAGGATTAATTTGGAAGAATGTTTCTCGTTTTAAAAGCTTAAAATTGGAAGAGTTGACCAAGATTTGACTTTTGGGTAAAGGGACTCAAAATCGAGTTTTAATTGTTTCATTAAGTTTGTATGATGATTTTGGACATGTCCACAAAGTTTTGTTAAATACCGATGAGTTTTGGATAAGTTTGGTCGTATGGTGATTGTTTTTGGTTTCGACGTTGACAGGGGCGGATCCACACTTTCACTACCGGGTGCTGAAGCACCCATTAATCCCGACGCAGACTCTGTATAATTATATAGAAAATACAGGGTATATTGATATAAAAAACTAGCTAGCACCCATTAAACAAAAAGTGTTGTGGGTGCTTTGGTTAAGAGGTGAAAATAGAATGCACAAATATAAAGTGGTTAGGGATCGATTCTTGCTTGAACCAAATTTTTTATATGGTGCGAAATAATTTTAAAAAAAATACTTTACTGCCAGTCAAGTGCCAACTATTTCTCTTTCCCTTTTTATTCTTTTCCTTGTTGACTTCTTGAGGGCCTTTCCTTTATTTTATCTTTCCCTTTTTAGTTTGCTATGTAGAGCGTAAGATATTTGCAACTGTAAGCAATGATGCTATTATCGATCGTTTTCAACATATGAAAAGTCGTCGAGCACAGTTGTAACATGTGACTAGATATCTTTTTCTATAAAGTAACATTATTAGTAGTTCATTGTGGCTAGTGAATAGAAGCATTTTTTTGCTAACGATAATATTAACCGTAGTTTTTCTATTAAATGTTTTTACAACTGTATTTAGATAGACGATAGTTGTGAACTTATACTATATGATGGGTAGAAACTTTTCGCTTAAGAGAATGAGCACCCACGACCGCAAATTCCTGGATCCGCCACTGGACGTTGATTTGAGCATAAAGGTTACCATATCGAGGAAACGACCTTTGATTCGTATTTCAACTAAATCCTTATATCCGTATGATAATTTTGGAATCATAGCAACAGAAATCATCATGTTTTGTCATCGTATGAGGATTTTATTGTCATTTTACTAAGAATTGGGTTGTCAGATTTTTTAAACTAATTACGAAATTGCGTCTAAATTCGTAATTAAAATTCTACACTATTTTCAAATATTGAAACCAACATATCTCCTTCATTATAAGGTAAAATGGAGTGATTAAAAAGCCTAATTTGACTGAAATTTCATGAGGAATCCATTGGGGGCATCAAAATTGAGTTTCGGTATTGTTTAGCATAAGAAACAAGGCAGAAGCATATAATATCGAGGGTTTGTTCATTTGGTCATATTTTGAGCTGGAGAGCTCGGATTTGGGCAATTACGGAGGCGATTTTCACCACATGGATTGGGATAAGTGCTCTATACTCAGTTTTGGTTATATTTCATGAATCCATCTTCGTTTTTGGCATTTGATTGATGATTTCAAAGTGAAATTTAGGGGTTTTAGTCTAAAATTTCATAAAGTAAAATTTTGAGTTTTAAACATCCATTTGGAGTCGGATTTGAGTGAAACTAAAATGGTTGGACTCGTAATTGAATGGGTTATCGCTTTTCTGAGTTTTGTCAGATTCTGAGGTGCGGGCCCGGGTTTAACTTTTTGTTGAATTTGGGCTTTTGATTAAAGATTCTACCTTTATCGATTGGGTTTGTTTCCTTTGGAATTAGTTGCTGTTCTTGAGTTGCGTTTGGCTAGTTTCGAGACGCTCGGTGGTCGGTATGCGCGGGATAGCATTTCTGGAGTATTGTTTGGTTTGCTCAGTATTGGATTCAACTTGTTCGAGGTAAGTAACACTTTTAATCTTTGTGCTGAGTGTATGAATACCTGAATATACGTGTTATGTGTTAGTGTTGAGGTGACGCACATGCAAGGTTACAGACTTGTGGGCGTGCACCGTATGAATTATGACTCGGTTTATTATGCAGTATTGTGTAGTTACCTAATCTTGTTTTATTCCATGAAATTTCTACGTCCTAGAGTAATTGAGTTGTGATCCATGTTAGAAACCATGTTTAGTCTATATGCTTATTCTTTTAGGACCTACTGAGGTCATTTCTACTGTTGAGTTATTCGCTTAAATTGCAATTACATACTCAGTCATATTCATTCATTTGCATATCATATCTCAGTCTCTGTTATCATTTATTGCTACATCATGTATAATTGTTTGGGCTAATTGGCATGCAATTTGAGCCGAGAGACTGGAGAGATTGATGACTGAGTTAAGGCCGAGGGCTTTATTGTGCATGATGTTTATGGGATCGGCCTGCACGCCGCAATAGGTTTTATTGATTCATGATGGGATCGTGCTGCACGCCGCAGCAGGCCATGTTGGCTTGTATTAGAGCTTGGGCAGGATCCGCCCCTCCAGAGTCTAATATGCCAGTAGTGAGCGCATGTACCGGGTGCCTAATGCCAAGTGATTGAGTGTAGCGAGTGATTGAGCGTGAGAAAGTGACATTGAGTACTCTGAGAATGTGAGTACATGAGTTTATCACGGTGGTGCATTATATTTGACATGCATACTGGGCATGTGGGAATAGAGATGCCTTTCCTCATGTTATACGGTCTTGCGACATTCATGACTTCTCATACACATTGATATGTGCAGGCATAGAGATGTATTTTTCTCATACTATCTGATAATGAACATCTTATCTGTTATTGAATGTTTTTGGGAAAAATTATAGTTTTCTGATTTACTCATATTTTGGTGATTTCAGTAAAAGACTTAGGTTTTACTATTATACTTGAAAAGCATGCCTATTTTACGTAACTGTGAACGGGATGAGCATCATATCTTTGAGTTATTGCTTGTACTGCTTTTATCATATTATTATGAGTTGTTCTTAGTTATTGATGTTGGACTCTAACCGTTGTCCAAGCTCATCACTGCTTTCAATCTAAGTTTAGGTTTGTTGCTTATTGAGTACATGTGGTCAGTTGTACTCATACTACACTTCTGCACATTGATGTAGATTTTAGAGCTGATATTGCTGCGAGTGGCGGGAGCTGGCACTGAAGACGTACCTGCGTTTCAGTTATAGCTGCCTCTTGTTCTTGGTAGCTTTAGATTTATACATCTATTTATGTACATTTCGAATAAATAATGTATTTATTTCATACCAGCTTTGTAAACTCTAAGTCTTAGAAGCTCATGATTTGTACTAACAGTCCTTGGGAAATTATATAAAATTCAGTTATTTCATTTTTTCTCTTATCATTATCATTATATGGTGGTTCATTATTAATTGGCTTACCTAGCTGGTTGGGTTAGGTGCCATCATGACTAGATGAATTTTTGGTCATGACAAGTTGGTATCAGAGCTCTAGGTTCATAGGCTATACGAGTCATGAGCAAGTATCTAGTAGAGTCTTGCAGACCAGTATGATGACGTCCATACTATCTTCGAGAGGCTATAGGGAATTTAGGATAAACTTCCCATCTTTCTTTTCTTATCGTGCGACATTATTCCAGCTTGAAGCGTATCTCTTTGAATTCCTTCCACTCACCCATATGCGCATGTGAGCGCTCGGTATCAATTGTACATCGACGGCTTGTGGATTCTATAGATGAGGGGCGAGATGTGTTTTCTGTATTTTGGTGATGGGCCAGTCTGGAGGACTTGATGCCTGGTTTGGACTACAACTTAGGCTCGGTAGTTTCAGTTGTGTGAGCATGTGCTTTTGGACTTCTATGTCCAGTAATGTCCTTATGAGTGGAACTGGTGGCTCGGTGAGTGGTTGGATGGCTATATGATGAGTAGGATGTGACTGCGGGATGTGTTCAGATGGTTTGAATGTGACGAGAAGAGTTTGCTTGAGATGAGAAAAGGACTATTAGATGCTCGATTTTTGTGGATATTTCATATAGGCTTGAGTTATGTAGGTTTTTGAGAGATTCTTTCGTGTTATTTCATTTGTGCAACGAAGTAGATTTTCATGTCTTGTTGATGAGTTCAAACTCAGGAAGATTAAGTGATTGCGCAGTAGTTGTGGCTGTGAAAGGGTATAGAGAGATGTCAGTTTGAGGCTAAGCAGGTAGGTTATCACCTGCATGGTAATCTACAGATGTGTGATCCTTATGATGTTGTGTGGAGGCTTTCTTTTCTACTAATGGGTAGAGGTGCTGCGATTTGAGTTTCAATTTGTTGAGAAAGTTGACCTAACCATCACGAGGATGACTGCGAGCTTAGCAGATGATTTGAGGTATTATATGGGTTGTGTTGTACGAGCTTATGAAGGTTTTAGTTGAATCTCACTGCGGTATTATGGCTGCAATAGAGTATGAGTATTGTGAGTTATCGAGTTTTTTGATCTGTGGGTTTGTGCCTAGTGGGGGAGTCTGCGATCGACGATTTGATTGCATGGTTACGTATTGGTTTCAGTCTGAGGAACACTTGTGGATCGGTTATGACTTGTAGAGGTTGGCTTTGAGGATGACCTAAGCAAGGAAATTTTTGGATGCATGGTGTATTACACTTTATAGATATATGGGAATCATGGAATGATTGAGTTGTTATTCATGAAGGATATAGTGCGCATGGAGTAGGAATTTGCTCGGTTGCGTGAAGGCGGGGTTACTTCTTTGGGTGTTGTCGTGCTAATGGGGCACAGGTCGTTCGGCCCATTTGGACGGTGCAATTGAGATTTGAGAAGAGTGGATGACTCTCAAGAAGGTTCTAATGGATTCTAGATCTATATGTAGCAATTTAGAATTTTTCGGATTTGTATATGGCTAGAATCTGAGATTTACATTGGATGGTATCGAGACTTGCAGTATTTTTATATCATTATGGATTCTACATTTCAGTATCAGGAAAGTGAAGAAAATTACTTTAGATTCACAGAAGGTCTCTTTAGAGTGGGTGTCTCGGTTGTGGTACTTTTATGGTGCTTAAGAGGGAATACAACGACTTATAGACCTTAGGGCGATGTGGTTTTATGCTAGGATCTCTTGTGATGAGCTTTGGGTAAGGATCATGGTGTTCTGGCAAGGAGAAGTGACAACTTGAGGGTAATTCGGAAGGAACTCTAAGAAATAGGACAACTTGGTAGGTTGGATCAACACGGTAATGGATACGTTCGACTCTTTGGGTACTTATGATGTGGTGAGTCTCTACAGGTGTTTTGTGGCAATACTCTTGGGTTGGCAACCTGCGTGGCCCGGTTGAGTTAGAGAGATTCAGTTCTGATGGCTTGGATATGTGCAAATGGGTTTCGAAAAGTTCTCGATGGTTTTTACTACGGTTTGAGAGGGATATTTCCTACCAGCGTGAGGAGCATGTTGCGTATTGTGATTTTCTCCTGGATCGAATCAAATGGAAGATTACTGACTGATCAGGTATGTATTCTGCTGGTGACTCAGAATTGATTATGAGAATCTCATGCTTTTCATATGATGGCATGATAGATGCGGTGTGTTGTGCAGGATTGAGATTTACATGTACAGGGTCACGGTTCAGTTTCGAAGGGAAGGTCATGAATTCTTAGACAACATAGACGGTTTTAGATGATTAGATAAATGCTATTACTACTTAATATTACCTGAGAAGGGTGCGTATCCAGAAGGTTTTTTGACTTATGGATGCTTCATTGGTGTTGTGGTACTGGCCTGGTTGATCGACTCCTCATGTTTAGATTTTGCTATATGGCATGGAAGAATTGTAGAAGTATTTCTCGTGGGGATGATTATGTATGAGAGATATGTTAGTCATGCGAGTGGTGGAGTTGGGATCGACTATGGTGATTCATGTGTTTTATGGATTTCGAGACTGGGAGTTCTCAAAAGTAGATTCTTTCAGGGTTACGGACTGTGAAGATGTGGCCAATTTTAGCTAGATGGTAGTATGTTCTATGATTAGGTCATTGTGGACTTTTAGAGGGCCATTTATCCATTTGGGGATGACCGGAGTTGATTTGGGGGCCTATTAGTAGGCCCAATGAGGATGTGTTTTCTACACCTAGTCGAATTTGTTGACTCAGCACTGTTATTGCCGAAAGGCGTGTCATACAGTTAGAGTTGAGCTTGTTCGTGTTATAATATTTTCTATGTGTTACTCTTTTATACTACGAGAGGTTCTGATTTGTTTGTTATATGCGCACCCAATGCGGTTCTTTTGGGCCTTGTAGTAGAATTCGAGAAAATTGGTATTGAATAATTGATTACACTTTGGTTATAGTCTTTTGGGGCTGTGGTATATTGTGTTATCCGCGCTTCCATGGTTATGGTCATGCACCTCGTGTACTTGACGTTGAATTGCATGTGGTTGTTTTTTTAGCTTTGTGGCTTAAGGTATTTCATATGGACCAGTGTTTGGATTGGGTCATGCATTGTAGTGGCGTTATGCTAGGATATTATCCTTTGTGCTTATTTAGTGTGTTATGTTTTCCCTTGTGTGGTGGATTGATAGCATTGCACTTCGTGGTGGTATCTGTTGATCTAGCGGGATGGTTTCTTCATTTCCATTCTCTTTCCATCATTAGGTATATTTAATTATTGTTCGTTGGTGCACAGATTGCATGGTATATGGCTGTAAGTAGGATTTGTGTGATAGGTAGGTCGAGTATCTTGTACTGGATGAGTTGAGGTTAATGGGCCTAAAATGAGTGCCAGCGGATTAGATAAAGGTATGTTTGCAAGAATTGTGCCACTAATCGGCTTAGATTTTAGCTATGGTTCTTATCGGGCAAGAGAGCTCCATGACTTGTTAATCTGATTGGTGGTTATGAGTTTCTCTATGTTTATTTCATCATTGGCAGTGTACGAAGATTCAGAACAAGATTTTAGTTGATATAAGGTTTGTCACCAGTATCGGTTGGTTATCGAGCAGCTATTACGATCAGAAGTTATTGCTATGAGTATTTGAGTTATGTGGTATATCATGTGATTATGTCTTGAGATATGGTTATGGATTGATACAGCTTGTTCAGAGTTATATGATGCATAGATGTAAGAATCGGCTCATATAATAAGTTCTGGATGTAAGGGATTTGGGTTTTAAGGTATATGGACTAAGGTTAAAGTAAGGATCCTCTGTTAGGTGGTGTTGTCGGGCTTATATGGATTGGGGTGATGTGGGATCACCCATGGATATGTGTATGGTGAGGGTACATGGCGATTTGATGGCTTTGGAACGACTTTTGGCAAGTTCGAGGACGAACGTACGTTTAAGTAGGGGAGAATGTAACGACCTGATAGGTCGTTTTAAACTTTAGTGTTCCATTCGGTGGTTTGAGACTTTGAGTAGCTTAATATTATGTATTATGACTTGCGTGTATGGTTGATTTCAGTTTTCGAGCGGTTTGGGATTGATTTGGAAGAATGATTCTCGTGTTAGAAGCTTTAAGTTGGAAGAGTTTACAAGGATTTGACTTTTGAGTAAACGGACTCGGAATAGGATTTTAACTATTCCAATAAATTTGTATGATGATTTTGGACATGTCACAACATTTGGTTAAATTCCGATGAGTTTTGGATAAGTTTGGGTTGTATGGTGATTGTTTTCGGTTTCAACGTCGATTTGAGCATAAAGGTTACCATATCGAGCAAACGGCCTTTGGTTCGTGTTTGATTAAATCCTTATATCCGTAACATAATTTTAGAACTATAGCAATTGAAATTATCAAGTTTCCACATCGTATGAGCAATTTTTAGTCATTTTACAAAGAATTGGGTTTTAGGATTTTTCGGATTAATTACGAAATTGCTACTGAATTCATAATTAAAAATCTACACTTTTTCCAAATATTGAATCCAACATTTCTCCTTCGTTATAAGGTCAAATGGGGTGATTCAAAAGCCTAATTTGACTGGAATTTCACGAGAAATCCATTGGAGGAATCAAAAGCGAGTTTCGGGATTGTTTGACACAGAAACAAGGTGGAATAGCTGGGCAGAAACATATAATATGGAGGGTTTGTTCATTTGGTCATATTTTAAGTTGTGGAGCACAGATTTGGGTGATTTTGGAGGCGATTTTCACCAATGGATTGGGGTAAGTGTTCAATAATAGGTTTTAATTGTATTTCATGAATCCATCTTCAATTTTTGGCATTTGATTGATGATTTCAAAGTGAATTTTGGGAATTTTAGTCTAAAATTTCATATAGTAAATTTTTGAGTTTTGAACATCGATGCGGAGTCGTATTTGAGTGAAACTAGTATGGTTGGACTCGTAATTGAATGAGTTGTCAGATTTTGTGAGTTTCGTTGAATTTCGAGGTGCGGACCTAGGTTTGACTTTTGGTTGAATTTGGGCTTTTGATTAATGATTCTACCTTTATCGATTGGGTTTGTTTCCTTTGGCATTATTTGATGTTCTTGAGTTTCTTTTGGCTAGTTTCGAGCCGTTCGGAGGTTGCTACGCATGGGATGGCATTTCTGGAGTATTGTTTGGCTTGCTCGGTATTGGATTCGGCTTGATCGAGGTAAGTAACACTTCTAAACTTTGTGTTGAGTGTATGAATCCCTGAATATACGTGTTGTGTGTTAGTGTTGAGGTGATGCACATGCTAGGTGACGGGCGCGTGGGCGTGCACCGTGTGAATTATGACTCGATTGATTCTGTGGTACTTTGTAGTTACCTAATCTTATTTTATTCCATGAAATTTCTACGTCCTAGAGTAATTGAGTTGTGATCCATGTTAAAAATCATGTTTAGGCTATATGCTTATTCGTTTGGGACCTACTGAGGTCATTTCTGCAGTTGAGTTATTCACTTAAATTGCAATTACATACTCTGTCATATTCATTCATTTGCATATCATATCTCAGTCTCTGTTATCATTTATTGCTACATCACGCATCATTCTTTGGGCTGATTAGCATGCGATGTGAGCCCGAGAGATTGGAGAGATTGATGACTGAGTTGAGGCCAAGGGCCTTATTGTGCGTGATGTTTGTGGGATCGGGTAGCGCGCCGTAGCAGGTTTTATTGATTCATGATGGGATTGGGCTGTACACCGCATCAGGCCATATTGGCTTATATTAGCGCTTGGGCAGGATTCGCTCCTCCGGAGTATGACATACCAACAGTGAGCGCATGTACCGAGTGCCAAGTGCAAAGAGATTGAGTGTACCGAGTGATTAAGCATGAGACAATGAGATTGAGTACTCTAAGAGTGTGAGTACATGAGTTTATCACTGTGGTGCATTACATTTGACATATACTGGGCATGTAGGCATAGAGATACATTTTCTCATGCTATACAGTATTGTGACATTCATGATTTCTCATACACATTGACATGGGTAGACATAGAGATGTATTTTCCTCACGCTATCTGATAATGGAACATCTTATATGTTGTTGAAAGTTTTTGGGAAAAATCACAATTTTCTGATTTAGTCATATTTTGGTGATTTCGGTGAAATATTTGGATTTTACTGTTATACCTGAAAAGCATGCTTATTTTCCGTAACTGTGAACGAGTTGAGCATCATATCTTTGAGTTATTGCTTGTATTGCTTTTATCATATTATTAGGAGTTGTTCTTGGCTATTGGTGTTGGACTCTGACCGTTGTTCCAACTCGTCACTTATTTCAACTTAAGGTTAGGTTTTTTACTTATTGAGTACATGGGGTCGGCGTACTCATACTACACTTCTGTACCTTGCGTGCAGATTTTGGAGCTGATGTTGCAACGTGTGGCGGGAGCTGGCATTGAAGATGTACCTGCGTTCCATTTATAACTATCTCTTGTTCTTGGTAGCTTTAGATTTATAAATCTGTTTATGTAGGTTTCAAATAGATGATGTATTTATTTCATGTCACGACCCAACCTAGGGGGCCCGCGACCGGGCACCGGACCCTGCTTGCAGAGTACCGGCGAACCCTGTGCCTGACTACCCTTACTATTCGTAGGGTGTACCATACTTGCCTGGACGGCAATAACAACATCGATCCTGTTAACCATGATAACATAAACCTTTCACAATAACATGTCGGACCAAAACATACATTCACCCACAACATGATCAACTGGGCTATATACAAAACCATGCAACGGAGTACATACAACGCTAACAAGGCGACATAATTACACATAGCCCAACTCTTGTCTATACATACACTGACTTCTTGTCTATTGAGCCTCTAAGGAATATACAAAACATACCCTACGTCGGAACAGGGCCCCGACATGCCCAAAAATATCTAAACAAGTGCATACCAAAATGTAGCAAGCCCGAAGGATGAGTCTTGCTAGTATCTGCTGATCTGGTAGCCTACTGCGGTGGCGGAGCTCCGTCTGTCAATCTATTAGGACCTGCAGCACGATATGCAGCGTCCACAAAATAAAGGACGTCAGTACGGGAAATGTACTGAGTATGTCAGACAGGGAATACAACTTGAAAACAGTAACATAAGCATTACAATAGAAATATACAACTCATGACAACTGAATCTGCCTCTGAGGGCAATCAACCTTAACATTATCATTACAGACCTTATTTCTGTCATTACAGAGATTAAGATATAGTCTTACCTTTATACTACCTGCGCCACTGTAGGCTTCTCGCCTTTAAGCAAGTTATTGCTACCTCTTACATCACATAGTCATTACTTTAAACAATTTCGTTACATATGCCCATACGGGACTGCAATCACTAAACATGCCTCTGTGGGCTTTATTATAATTAACTTCCCAACTGATCAGTGGTGGCTGCCCATCCGAATCTTAGTTCGGCCTGGTGTTAATATAAATGCACAATAAGTGCCTGCCCGGCCGGCTTATAAAACGGCTCGGTGTATAACTGCCCGTCCGGCTTTAGCTCGGCCCGGTGTAATAAAGCATATACATATATATAGTTGCACACGAGGTGCCTGCCCGACCGACATATAGAACGGCTCGGTGTATAACTGCCCGTCCGGCTTTAGCTCGGCCCGGTGTAATAAAGCATATACATATATATAGTTGCACACGAGGTGCCTGCCCGACCGACATATAGAACGGCTCGGTGTATAACTGCCCGTCCGGCTTTAGCCCGGCCCGGTGTAATAAAACATATACATATATATATAGTTGCACACGAGGTGCCTGCCCGACTGACATATAGAACGGCTCGGTGTATAACTGCCCGTCCGGCTTTAGCCCGGCCCGGTGTAATAAAACATAACTACTTCATGATGGATTTACATAAAACTTACTTCATAGTGTCTTAATGTTAGCCTCATATATACCAATCATACTGTCATGGTGTCATAACATTAACTCATGCATAAGCATACCTATCGTCCTTTCGTAGTGATACCACGTCGATTAGCTAGCAACATAACACAACTTCCCTAAAAGGGAAACAATACAAGCTTACTTACGACTTATGTTCGTACTTGTTACATTCATTACCCCTCTTTCTCGTAATGACATAATACTTAACTCCCATACCGACTGTACTTTCAAGATGACATAATGTCAAATAGATAACAACATATAGAAACCTCCATAAGAGGGGAAAACAATACAAGCCTTCTTAGCTTCTAAGAATAGAGTATTTCTTTGGGGCTCTTTGAGATATGGTATTCAACAAGAATCGTGCAAAAGAAAGAACGGTATAGTCTTACATACCT
>MCJB01001836.1:51737-116853 GCA_002018475.1 Nicotiana obtusifolia
AGAGACAAGCTTCAGCTAGGGCTTCTTCTCACTTCGTCAATTTTATGCTTTCCTTCTTCAATTTCTTGTGTTTGGAAGAAGGGAAATCAGTTAGGGCTCATGGGTTCTTTGAGAGAAGTTCTTTGAGAGCTTTTTATAATGTTTGGGTCTTGTAATATGAAGGGGGAACGAGTTTAGGTCCCTTTTATAGGTCAAAGAATCGGAAACTCAATTTCAGAAGAATGTCAGATTCGCGACCCCTTACCCATCGCGAAGTGGAAGTGCGGTTCGCACTTTGGTCACGAAAATGCGACCTCAGGTTCTGTTTCATTTCGCGACGTGGGTGGTCATTTTCGCGGTTTGCTTTTCCATTTCACGAACTGCATTCTCGTCGCATTCCTCGCCTGAAGTTTCTGTTTCTGTTCGCGACACAAAAGGCGGATTTCGCGATTCGCTTTTCATTTCGCGAATCGCTTTCTCGTCGCTTTTCTTGGCCTTAACTTACTGTCCGTGTTCGCGACGGACATGGTGATTTCGCGAACCGCTTTTCAGTTTCGCGGTTCGCTTTCTCGTCGTGTTTTAGCATTTCCTTCAGCCCAGTTCTCTGCTTCAGTTCGCGACCCTCATTGTCAGATATGCGAATCGCATATGTAAAAAGCGATTCGCATAATCCCCCTTTTAACGCTTTTTGTTCATTTTGTTCTTTTTCTTAACATTTTTCAACACTTTTCAATATTTTTCTTATTCTTAGGCCCATACACACTTACCACCTTACGGCATAATCAAGTAGGTGAATTTATGGGTTATCACAGTCTGCTTGTGCGGACGTTAGTGATCGACTGTTAGCTTCTTTTCGGAGACTTCAAAGTATACCTGCTCGGCGTCCGTAGGCCTCGAAGTTACCTTCCTTTAACTTTACTTCCTGTTGTATTTTCATTCAGACAGTGATGTAGTAGACATTCTAGTTTACTTTGTAGAGCTTATGACTCAGTTCTACCAGTTTTGGAAAAATTGGTATTGAGATTCTATTTTGGAAGACTATATGAGTTTTGTTAGTTCTATTTTAGTATTCCTGTTGATTATTCTTGTTAAGTTATTATCAAATGTTAGGCTTACCTAGTCTAGATACAAGGTGCCATCACGACATCCTACTGAGGGAAATTGGAGTCATGTCAAGTTAGTATTAGAGCTCTAGGTTCATAGGTGTTAGGAGTCATATGCAGGTTTAGTAGAGTCTTAGGGATCGGTATGGAGACGTCTGTACTTATCTTCAAGAGGCTACGGAACTGATAGGAAAACTTCACTTCTTTGATTTCTTATCGTGCGAATTGGTTGACTTTGAAAACTAAATCCTTGATGTTCTATTCTCTCACATATGGTGAGGACACGCACTGCTGGATCTGACGATCCTGCTAGAGGCACGAGAGGTCGGGGCTGGGGCGGAGGCCGAGGAGGGGCACATGATGCAGCCAAAGCACCTGCTCGAGTAGAGCACCTGCCTGAGTTGTGACAGAGGAGCCACCAGTAGCTGCGGTTGGGGGACAGGCACCCGAGGCGCCTGTTGTCACCCCTGCACTTCAGGAGACCCTCGCACAGTTCTTGTGCATGTTCGATACCCTAGCTTAGGCGAAGTTGATTCCACTTGCACCAGCCACATCTCAAGCTGGGGTAGGAACTCAGACTCCCGCAGCTCATACTCTAAAGTAGTGGGTCCACATTTATTAGGTCCCAGAGGTTATGCCAGTGCAGCTTGTTGTTCCGGTTCAGCCCGAGGTTAGGGCAGCAACATCTGAGGAGGAGGAGCTTAGACTTGAGAGGTTCAAAAAGTATCACCCTCCTACTTTCAATGGTTTGGCTTCAAAGGATGCACATGGTTTTCTAGAGGAGTGCCATCATATTCTCTGCAGCATGGGTATTGTGGAGATGAGCCGGGTTTCTTTCACCACTTTCCAATTGTCAGGAACTGCATATCAGTGGTGGCAGGTGTACGATGAGGGTAGCCCAGTCGATGCAGCTTCACTTACATAGACTCGGTTTTTAAACATATTCTTGAGAGAGTTATTCTCCAGACCCTTAGGGATGCATGGCGTCCAGAGTTTGAGCAGCTGCGCTAAGGTACTGTGACAGTGTCAGAGTATGTTGTCTAATTCAGTGATTTGTAGAGATATGCACCTGCCTTGTTTTCTACAGTCAGAGAGCGAGTTCGTCGATTTGTCAAGGGGCTCAACTATGGTATTAGATTTAGCATGGCTCGAGCGTTGGAGAATGATACCCCATATCAACAAGTGGTAGATATTACACGGAGATTGGAAGGTATGCAGGGCCATGAGAGAGAGGATAGGGAGGCCAAAAGGCCTTAAGGTACTGGAGGATTTAGTGGTGGTCAGGCTACATCTACACCCCGTCATGGCAGAGGCTATGTGAGACGTCCAGTTCACTCAACACTTACAGCATGTAGTGGTGCTCCGGTTATTTCGAGGTCTCAGGTTGCACACTTTGGTCAGCCACTTTCTAGTGCACCTTTTGCACGGGGTGCCTTCAGCGGTAAGTCCAGCCGACCAGGCCCGAGCCACTCCCAGCAGCCACGCCAACTGAGAGTTTGCTTTGAGTGTGGAGATACCTGTCATATGGTTAGAGACTACCCCAGACTCAAGAAGGGTGCACCTCCATGGACTACTCAGGCTCCACAGATTTAGTTAGGTCCACAGACTTCTTAGGCCATGGTTGTTGCCCTAGTTGCCGCTCCGCCCGCACAGCCAGCTAGGGGTAGGGGATGGGCGGGTAGAGGTCACCCTAGAGAGGGAGACCAGGCTTGATTCTATGCTTTTCCGGGTATAACAGAGACAGTCGCTTCAGATGCAGTCATTAAAGGTATGGTTCCGGTTTGCCATAGAGATGCATTAGTCTTATTTGATCCGGGATCCACTTATTCATATGTGTCATCTTACTTTGCTCCATATTTGGATATATCTCATGATTCTTTGAGTTCTCATATTTATGTGTCCACGCCTGTAGGATATTCTATTGTTGTGGACCGTGTGTATCGGTCGTGTTTAGTTGTTATTGGTGGTTTTGACACCAGAGTTGATCTATTGTTATATAATATGGTAGACTTTGATGTTATCTTGGGCATGGACTGAATGTCACCCTATCATGCTATTCTGGGTTGTCACGCCAAGACTGTGACATTGGCAATGCCAGGTTTTCCATGGTTAGAGTGGAGGGGTGCATTGGATTATATTCCAAGCAGGATTGTGTCATGCTGCCTATCTACCTTTTGTGAGAGATGTCAGAACTAATACTCCTATCGTTGAGTTAGTTTCGGTAGTGGGAGACTTCCTAGATGTATTTCCAGCAGATCTTTCGAGCATGTCGCCCGATAGGGATATCGATTTTGTTATTGACTTGTTAAGGGGCACTTAGCCCATTTCTATTCCACCATATCGTATGGCCCTAGTGGAGTTGAAGGAGTTAAAGGAGCAGTTGCAAGAGTTGCGTGATAAGGGTTTCATTCGGCCTAGTGTGTCGTCGTGAGGTGCTCCGATCTTGTTTGTGAAAAAGAAAGATGGTTCTACACGCATGTGTATTGATTATCGGCAGCTGAACAAGGTTACAGTGAAGAACAGGTATCCATTGCCACACGTTGATGACTTATTTGATCAGCTACTGGGTGCTAGAGTGTTCTCAAAGATTGATTTGCGGTCAGGTTATCATCAGCTAAAGATTCGGGATCCAGATATTCCGAAGACTACCTTTAAGACTCAGTATAGTCACTATGAGTTCCTTGTGATGTCATTTGGGCTGACCAACGCTGCAGCAGCATTTATGCACCCGATGAACAGTGGTACTTATTGACAACATCATGTGGTACTCCCGCAGTCGAGAAGATCATGAGTAGCACCTGAGGATCGTGCTTCAGATCTTGAGAGAGAAGAAGTTGAATGAAAAATTCTCAAAGTATGAATTCTGGCTTGATTCAGTGGCGTTTTTGGGTCATGTGGTATCGAGTGAAAGGATCAAGGTAGATCCAAAGAAGATTGAAGGAGTTCAGAGTTGGCCCAGATCTTCTTCAGCTACTAAGATTCAGAGTTTCCTTGGTTTAGGCGGGTATTATTGCCGTTTCGTAGAGGGTTTCTCATCTATTACTGCACCTATGGCCAGATTGACCCAAAAGGGTGCTCTTTTCAGATGGTCTGAGGAGTGTGAGGTGAGCTTTCAAAAGCTAAAGACTACTTTGACTACAGCCCCAACGATGGTGTTGCCTATGTGTTTAGGGTCTTATACTGTGTATTATGATGCATCACGTGTTGGCCTTGGCGCGGTGTTAATGCAAGACGGTAAGGTGATTGCCTACGCGTCTCGGCAGCTGAAGCTCCATGAGAAGAATTATCCAGTCCACGACATGGAATTGGCAGCTATTGTTCATGCTTGGAAGATTTGGCGGCACTATTTGTACAGTGTCCCTTTTGAGACCTATACCGGCCACCGGAGTCTATAACATCTGTTCAAACAGGAAGATCTTAACTTGCGGCAGCGGAGATGGTTAGAGTTTCTTAAAGACTAAGATATCACTATTCTATATCATCCCGGGAAGGCCAATGTGGTGGCTGATGCCTTGAGTCGAAAGGCAGAGAGCTTGGGCGGTTTAGCATATATACCATTAGTAGAGAGGCACTAGCCATGGATGTTCAGGGCTTGGCTAACCAGTTTGTTAGATTGGATCTTTCAGTAGCCCAATCAAGTTCTTGCTTGCATGGTTTCTCGATCTTCTCTATATGATCGCATCAGAGAGTGTCAGTATGACGACCCCCATTTGCTTGTCCTTAAGGAAATGGTACAGTAATAGATGCCAAGGAGGTTTCTATTGGAGATAACGGTGAGTTGTGGATGCATTGCCAGTTATGTGTGCCTAGTGTGGATGGGTTGCGTGAGTTGATTCTTGTGAAGGCCCACAGTTCACGGTACTCTATTCATCTGGGTGTTGCTAAGATATATCAGGATTTGAGGCAGCACTATTGGTTGAAGAGAATGAAGAAAGACAGGAGTATGCAGCTCAGTGCCTAATTTGTCAGCAGGTGGAGTATGATCACCAGAGGCTGGGTGGTTTGCTTCAGAGACTTGAGATTCCGGAGTGGAAATGGGAATGTGTCACCATGGATTTCATTGTTGGGATCCCACGGACTCAGAAGAAATTTGACGTGGTATGGGTGATTGTGGACAGGTTGACCAAGTTGGCTCATTTCATTCCGGTAGTGACTACCTATTCTTTAGAGCAGCTGGCTCAAAGCTATATCCGCGAGATTGTCCAACTTCATGGTGTGCCGTTATCCATCATCTGTGGGATATGGAGTTCATCGCATTTCTAAAGAGCTGTATAGCGTGATCTATGCACACAGGTTGAGCTGAGTACAGTATTTCACCCCCAGACGAATGAGCAGTCTGAGCACACCATTCAAATATTAGAGGATATGTTTCGTGCCTGTGTTATGGATTTCGGAGGGTTTTTGGGATCAGTTCTTGCCACTTGCGGAGTTTGCCTACAATAGAAACTACCAATCGAGTATTCAGATAGCTCCTTATACGGCCCTATATGGGAGACGGTGTCGTTCTCCAGTTGGTTGGTTTGAGCCGGGAGAGGCCAAGTTATTGGGCACAGATTTGGTTCGAGATGCCTTCGAGAAGGTCAAGTTGATCCAGGATCGGGTTCGTCCAGCCCAATCTAGACAGAAGAGTTATGCGAATCGGAAAGTTTATGATGTTGCATTCATGGTTGGAGAGCGAGTTTTGCTCCGGGTTTCACCTATGAAGGGTGTGATGAGGTTCGGAAAGAAGGGCAATTTAAGCCCTAGGTATGTCGGACCTTTGAGATCCTTGAGAGCATTGGTGAGGTGGCCTACAAGTTTGCATTTCCACCTAGTTTGTCTGTGTTTCATCCAGTGTTCCATGTTTCTATGCTCCACAAGTATTATGGCGGTTCGTCTCATGTTATAGACTTCAGCACAGTCCAATTGGACAAGGATTTGACTCATATTGAAGAGCCGCTGGCTATCTTGGATAGACAGGTCCGGAAGTTGAGACCAAAGAGCATTGCTTTAGTGAAGGTTCAATAGAGGGGTTATCCAGTCGAGGAGGTGACCTAGGAGACCGAGCACGACACACGGAGTCATTATCCTCTTCTATTCACCACTTCAGGTATGTACTTATGCACGTTCGAGGATGATCGTTTGTTTTAAGAGGGGGAAAATATAACGACCCGACCGATCGTTTTGTGTAATTGGTGCCTCTGGTGTCGCATTTGCGAGCACCAGGTTTGAAATTGCGAGCTTAGAAGTGGGACGTTGGGTATCGCATTTGCGATACCTGGCTCACAATTGGGAAGAAGCTTAGGTAGAGGGATAGTTCGCATCTGCGACCAAACAGTCGCATTTGCGATGGAGACAGGCTTCGCAAATGTGAAGCCAGAGTCACAATTGCAACCTCCTCATAGGACTAAAAGTGGCTGCATTTGCAATGAAATCTTCACAATTTTAGGGTTTGCAATTGAGAACTAATGTCTCAATTGCGACATCTACAGCTGATCAAAAGGGCTGGAATTCGGGATTTCATCTCATATTCTCTCATTTTAGAACCCTAGACTTAGTAAAAGGCGATATGGAGGGGGGATTTTGATCTAAAAATTTTGAGTAAGTAGTTCTAATCTATTCCTAACTATATTTCATCAATTTATCTTAGATTTTAGCACCAAATCATGTGAATCAAAGTGAAAATTTGTGAAACTTTGTGATGTATTTGAAAAATAAGAATTTGGGTTTTGAGAGGAGATTTGGATTCGTATTTTGAAACTAATCATATATATATATATATATTTGAACTCGTGGAGTTATGGGTAGCCGAAATCTACACTTGGACCCGAGTTTTAACCGGGCGGGCCCCCCCGGGTTGACTTTTGCTGACTTTTTGGGAAAAGTGTAAAGATCGTAACTTTATCTATTGTAATTGATTTTCCTTTCATTGTTTGATAATATTAAGTTGATTTTGGTTAGATTTGAGCCGTATGGAGGCGAAGTTTAGGGGAAAAGCTATTTCCGAGGATTTAGTTGGCCTAGTTGAGGTAAGTATCTTGCCTAACTTTGTGTGGGGGAACTAACCGTTAGGATTTGGGATTTATTGTGCGATGTGTGCTATGTGAAAGCCGTGTATGCAAGGTGACGAGGGGATACATGGGTTGTATGTGGTATTTGACCGGTTTAGGCTACTTAGACTCTTTCCATGCTTTTATTGAATTGTCATATCATGTTCTAAATTCTTATAGTCAATCTATTCTTATTTGTGTTAGTCTATCCTTACATTCCTTAAACAACTTTGTTTACACTTGTTCTACATCCTACTTGATAATTTGCTCTTATGATTTAGTTGAACCTGTTGCCTCTTTTATTGTTACATTTTATCTCTTTCATTGTTGATTATCATTATTTGAAGTCATTGTTACCTGTTATTTATTTTATTGTTATTGTTCTTATTTGAAGTCATCGTTATATGTTATCTCTTCCATTGTGAGTTATTCTTATTTAGTATCGTAGTTACACATTATCTTTCTCATTGTTGAGTTATCAGTGTTGAAGTTGTGAAAGTCGTTATCACATTGAGGCGGAGTGTTAATTGTTGAGATATCCTTCTCGTTGAGAACTTTACATTCATCGTTATTGTTGATATTCTTCTACATATTGTGGTTGAGCCATTGGCTATCCTTGTGGAAATATTGATATTGTTGATTATTGGCAAGGGTTGACATATGGGCACTTGTGGTGCGAGTTGTTATTGTGATGTGATATTGATGTGCATGCGGTGGTATAAAGATAAGGGTTAATGTGCATGTGGCGACATAAGGTGGGACTTATGTGCGTAATACTTGTAAGGGAATCGCATGTAGCCACGCGACGTCATAAGGTGAGCTAAAGTGCGTGTAGCTATTTCAGGAAAAAGTTTTCAAAACTATTTAAATGTAAGGCTCACTTGGCAGTATAAGGAAAGATTGTGATTGAAATTGAGAAATGTGAATATGAGGTGGTACCTCGGTTTTGATTCTTGATATATACGAGGTGGTACCTTGTTGTGATTATTGTTGTTTATCTCATGTTTCAAAGAGTTATTGGTGGGAGCACTTCTTGTTGTTTTGTTCTTCCTTGTTCCTTCAATTATTGTCCATATATGAACATTGTGGTTCTTTTCAATTGCTTCCCTTATGTTATCTCTATGCTTACAATCCTTTCATTAGTCTATGTTATTAACTTGCTTCATATTACTTATTCCTTCGCGTTCCATTACTTCTTGTTGTTACGTTTTCATTATGTTTATTATATCCTAGTATGTATCTTCACCTGGCCTCTTTACTATTCTACCGAGGTTAGGCTTGACCTTACTAGGTACCGCTGTGGTGTACTCATACTACGCTTCTGCACATCTTTTGTACAGATCCAGGTACATCTGCTCGTGCCGGACGTTAGTGATCGACTGTTAGCTGCTTTCCGGAGACTTCAAGGTATACTTGCTCGGCGTCTGCAAGCTTCGGAGTCACCTTCCTTTTTCTTTACTTCATGTTATATTTTCATTCATACATTGATGTAGTAGACATTCTAGTTTACTCTATAGAACTTATAACTTAGTTCCATCGGTTTTGCGAAAGTTGTTGTTGAGATTCTGTTTTGGAAGACTATATGAGTTTTGTTAGTTCTATTTTAGTATTCCTATTGATTATTCTTGTTAAGTTATTATCAAATGATAGGCTTACCTAGTCATAGAAACTAGGTGCCATCACGACATCCTATATAGAGAAATTGGGGTCGTGACATAGTGCTTCGGCCTTTGGCCTACTAGGGAGTTTCTTTTACCCTCTTACTAGTTATGGTGTCCTGGGGACAATGCACAATTTTAAGAGTGAGGAGATTGTCTAGGTGACTTTCTATGCTATTTTAGTTGTGTTAGTTTAGTTGAATAATTTTATTTTAGAAAAATAGAAAAAGATTGGACTTTAACCGACGATGGATCTCTTATACAGTTTTCTTGAGGGCTAAAGTCTAACCAAAAACACACAAAAAATTGAAAAACTAAAAAATCCAAAAAACATGTCTTTTAATTTTCTTTAGGTACCCGTGATTTTTCTTTGTGCTTCGGTTCTTTTCCATCCGATGTAGTTTGAACCAGGTCATAATTTTTATTTTTAGAGTAGATTAGGATTTGGGGAGTAAAAGAAGGAAGATGAGATTTCTCTGCGCCCTTTTGACTTGTTTGATAGTAGCATATTTAGGCTCTAGCATGTGTATTACCTTCCCTATAGTTTGAAGTTGCTTATGATATTTTGTTGAATTGGATAGCATGTCTATTGACGCCTATGTCTCGTTTTCTTGGCTTGTGTTCACTTTGTGCTTAATGCTTAATAATAGGTGGCTTCGCGAATACTTGCAATTGTTTGAGAGTCAGAATAGAACCGTCCTTAGTGAATCATGTGCCATGTGTAGTGAGAATTTATGTAGTCCGTGTCATTGCACTAGAGTCTAGAACTTGCCCGGCATGTGAGTTGAAATGAAATCCTAGGTTTTTCTCTGTTTGAAAAATGATTCTAGGATTTCTTTGATCTTTTTGAGCTTAATGCTTACCACAAATAAAAATTATCCATAGTCAACCCTTTTGAACCTTTAGTTTTTTATTTGGAAACAACATTACAAGCCTATACCCTTTTTTTCTTAATTGTCATTGTTCTGATCTTTGTACCTCTTAAAGCACTTTAATTGTAAAATAAGCACTAGAAGAAGTAAGGATTGAACATGGGTGGCTTTCTAGTGGAACCAATGAAAGGAGGAGAGGTGCACTTCTTTTGCAAAATAATACACCACTAGAGAAAATTGCAAAAGAAAGAGAAAAAAATATAGTTGAAAAAAAATTGAATGAAGAAAAAGAGAAGAAAAAATATAGATGAATAAATTAATGTCTTGCTCTTGCTAGTAGAGTGTATATTAAGATAGTGCTTAATGAAAAAGAGAATATCTTTAGGATGAGATTGGTTGTGAAATTGAAGTGGGATTGAAGAAATATGCGCTTAAAGTTAATTTTGTGATGTGTTAAAGTAAGGGTTAGTCATTATTCCTAATTTAATCCTATACGTCTCTTAGCCCACATTACAACCATGAAAAAGTCCTAATTGATATTAGATCGAGCAAGCCAACATTAGTGGTGGTTTACATAAAGGGCAAGCATATGGTACCATTTGCATGCATGTGATTTTTTTGTGAGAGTGAGCAATTTATTTTTTATATATGTGAGTCCTTAAAATATTTTTGATCATGAGAGTCGGATGTGTGGATTCTACTTACTCTCCATGATGTTGTTGTGAAGGCATATGGATTCATGATGGATAGGTTATGTTATTATACTTTTCTTTGATATTGAGTATTCAAGCCATGAATGCATTGTGATATTGAGTCGGTTTCTAAGGTTAGGATTATTATGAGCATGCTTGGTGTTGAATAAATTTTTGAAGTATGGCACTAAAGGGAAGTGTGTGTTGAAGGCTTATGCTAAAGTTTAACTGTTGCTGCCAACCATAGTCATAGGTATGGTGTGCTTCGGGTGTGTTGAAAGAAAATAAGGTGCTCAAGGTTAGTGTGAATTGGTGGTTGACTCGAGAACAACGTTTAAGTGTGGGGTAGTGATGTTTGGCCAAAATGCTATATTTTTAGTACAATACTCGCCTTACATGTTGTTAGTTTAGTGGTTAATTGTGCAATATTTGAGCTAAATTATGTTATTTTATGTGTAAGAGTATTGGAAGAAAGAGTCGAATGAAAGTTGCACGAAAAAAGGACGAAAATACAAGAAAAGAGCACAAAAAGCCTAGATACAAGCCAGGCGTAGCCAGCTTTGTAGCCAGCTTGTCCGCAGGCCAAGCGTAGCCAGCTCTGTGCCAGCTTGGCCGTGTTACAGGTCAGGCGTAGCCAGCTCTACAACTAGTTTCGCTGCGCTACAAATCTGGCCTCGCGAGGTCTGGTGACCGGTAGTCAAAAGTTCGCGAATTAAAATACTCCAACTTTCCTACTCAGTTTTGGACTTGGAGACTTCAGCCCTAGCATATAAATACTCACCCAAACATGTCTAAGAAGCATGTCGAACATTTTTAGGAGGAGATTCGACCTAAGGAGGCAAGAACACGCTAGGAGCAAGGCGGAAAATTCTTCTACGAGTTCTTCATTTTCTTCTTCCTATTTCTATTATTGGTTATGAATTCTAGTAGTATAGTTTTACATACTATTATGAATAGCTAATTTGTTATCTAGGATTTTGATGAAACATTTTTTAGGATAAATTCTTGTATGTTTTATATAATTGAGCCGTTGAATTTCTCTACTTGTTCAACTATGTGTTTATTGTTGTTGATTGAATGGTCATCAATCGACTGTACTTATTTAGTATGTATCTCTTGAAAAAGGGTACACGTTTAGGTAGTTGTTGGAAAACGTCACTCCTAACGTATATGAGGAATCAAAAAGGAGCGTTTAAAGGTGGGATTAGAAATAAGGAAACCTTAATATGATCTTAGTCAGCGGTAATCTTGTATCAGCTAGCATAGTTCAGAAGAATACGTGTAGTAAATTGTGGGGTTGCTCGGAAGAGAACTACGACACCCCGAAGTACTCACGATCGGTAGTACTTAGGCGAGATCATAGGAGACATTGCGGGAAGGATTCCGACAATTGAAAAAATCATAACTCTAGGCCTCCTTAATCTTGTCTTCAACCCTTAGTATCTCTAGTTATTAATTTACCACTTTAAGTTGTTAGTTAATTAGTTAGACATAAGAATCTTAATATTTATAACTTAGGAATTATTCGAGCTTGTCTTCTTAGTGATAGTAAACACTTGTAGCTAAATATTAGTTCTCTGTGGGATGCGGCTCCAGACTCTTAGACCGGATTATATTTGCTGCGACCGCTTATCCTTTTTAGGACTAGAGTTGAGCGTGATCATATAACCTAAAAAAAATGCTCTTTGAAGTTAGTAAACTTTTGAAGGCAAATCCTATACTGAATGATCGTGAGTTTTACTCCCTTGAGTAAGGCAATTTTTCACGTAAAATTATTGTGTTTTTTAAATTTCACACTTCACTAATTGTTTGAGTCTGAATTAGTAATTCACGAAAATAAGGCGAGACACAATTCACCTCCCCTCTCCCGTCCTCCCCCTCAGTGCAACCTTAGAATAACAGGCGTTATGGGAGAGAGAATAAAAGGGAAAGTTAGAGTGACATAAAATCCAAAAAATCAGACCAAACCGAATTAATTCGATACATTGATATGACAATTGATATTCCTTGAAAAGGATATGATTCCTTTAATGTATCAAACTGAAATCGTACCATATCAAACTAAACAAGAAATATCAATCGTATCGAACTACTTTGATGCAGTATTTGAAATATACAATCGATAAATCGAATATCAAAATACCGAACCGATGTTCTTAAATACCAAAGTACTGAACGCCCTGAAAAAATAGGGGTTGAGACTATAATTTGCCAATTTCTTTTAGTTAAAATGTCAAACCTGTCCAATAACTTGAAGTTGAGCTGTTTCTTGCCAATAGGTGGATTGGGTTGTATTTGCATGCCAATTTCCCTTTATGCTAAACTCCTAGTAATTTGTCAGCACTTCTGGCGAGCGCATCCCTCAAAAACTCTTGGAATTCATAACGACATTTTGGTACTAAACTCCTGGTGATCCCTTATGGGCTGTGACTAGCTCATCTACATGATTTTCCTAGTCATCCGCTTATAAATGTTTTACTAAACTTCTGGTGATTTGCCTTGAGTTATGGCAAGTCAAGTCTTCTCGCGATCCGTCGGGAATTGAACCTTAACTCCTGGCTGGAAGTTATTTTCATGCAATTTATTTAAGCGAGATCAAAAGTTAAACACCAACATCAAAATAGCTTATTCGTGAAAATTTGTCAAGTCATGTCCATCGACTATATATATTTGTTAAGCCTGTATTATAAGACCAAATATTAAGTTAATGTTAAGTCAACATAGTGGTAATTTCCACCAAGGTAAATGTAATGACGAGAGTGAACATAAACAAGACATTTGATTAAAAGAGTAAAAACAAGGAAAAATTATATTGTGTTAATTTTGTAGGAAGGCAGGTCACTATGCAATACCATGTCTAATCTGAATTCATGTTACGGAATATTATATGGAGGCCGCTTGAGGATTTAAGCTTTGTAGGTTCAATTTTTAAAGTTTTTAGTATTGAACCTATTATATTTTTAACATTACAGGTTCATATCTATTATTTATTACTATTTTAGTAAATTCTTACACATAAATTTATGCACGCGTCAACATTATTGGCGAATTTTGTCTTTGAGAGGGAGGTAGAAATTTCTGTAATGGAGAGGTAGGAAGGATTACACTAGTGATATATTTTTTGAACAAATAATATTACCAGCTAATGACGTTTCAACCTAAATATGTCGCAACTATAAGAGAAGCATCATTCTAAAACCAAAATGGCATAATTAGAATTACAACAACAAATGGTCAATAGCCTAGGTGATTTGTCCCGCTTATTTCTCAGTCTTTTGCTATCTATCCCACTTATTTCTCTTTATATTCGTTGAAAGAACATTCAAAACTGAATGACAAGCAGCAACGTAATTTTCAAGCCAAAAGCCTAGGTGTTGGATGACTACGTTCTAGAATCTTCGTGAACCAAAAAGGAAAAAGGCTTAGTGAAATTACTAATGGATAAAGAAGAAACAAGAATTACAGAAGAAATTATCACGCTGCATATTATCTAATGCTCATTAAAAGCTCTCTGATTTCTCTTCCTGGTAATGTGTATACACTTAGTAACAATGATAAACCGCCCCCTATGCGCAAACACTTCACCATTACAATAATAATAGCAAGCTGTTGCAAACAAAACATCTGTCCTAGAGTATGCAAAAAGGAAGATAAGGCAAGATGATAGTCGAGATTTCATTCTCTCGCAGATTTATGAGGCCACTGAAACATCATCTGGGGTAGAAAGAACTGTGGGAGATGTTGGCAATTGAAGCCGAATCACCTTCTCTATGGGGATAAGATGGGGTATCCCAAGGGTCATGAAGCTCCATGGTCTTTTCATCTATAAATGGAGGATTAGTTGGTGCAGGTAACTCTTCTTCTTTCTTTACTAGCATCTGCAATGCCTTGGACATAGATGGTCTTAATCCCGGAACCTCTTGTGTGCACAAAAGTCCGACATGTACCACTCTTAGAACCTCATTTTTTACATTGATAGTATGGTAGTTGTGCAACATAAGATTTGGATCAAACAATTCCTCTACTCTCCCATGTTGAAAATGCTGCCATGCCTGTTATCATCCAATATACGGAAAAAGTTAAACCAATGAGCAAAAACTTTCTATATATTGGAAGTACATATAAGAATTTGTTCACAACTTACAATAGAAATTAAGCTGTCAGAGTATTCAGTGTGTTTGCTTCTATTATTCTGCCTTCCCGTAACAATCTCCAATAAGAGAACACCAAAGCTGTAAACATCTGCCTTTTCGGTTAATTGGCCATGGGCTAAGTATTCTGGGGCCATATATCCTCTGTGAAGGAAAGAACGGAAAATTAACCATTGATTAAGAGATAACTAATATTTAGTGAGCAGAAGTTTTAAGCTATGATATAAATGGTGAAAGAAAAGAATCACTTACAAAGTCCCAGCAATGGCAGTGCTTATGTGACTCTTGTCTTCTTGGAAAGACCTGGCCAACCCAAAATCAGCAATTTTTGCTCTGAGCCTTGAATCCAACAGAATATTGCTGGCTTTTATATCTCTATGAATAATCCTCGTCTTATTGTTTTCATGGAGGTAGACCAAACCTTCTGCAGTCCCTATAATGATGTCAAATCTTTTTTCCCAGTTCAGTGTTTTACCTTTGCTAGAGTCTGCCAATTTCAATGTTTCGTGCCAACAAGAATCAAGAGTGAGATAAAGTCATTGCAGCAGTTGTATAAAACAAAATTTAAGATAGAGCATAGTCTGCTACTGCTACCCACCAAAGATAAACCGATCAAGACTCTGGTTCGGGAGGAACTCATATACGAGAAGGCTTTCAGGTCCAGAACAGCTGCATCCTAATAGCCTTACTAGATTTTTGTGCTCAACACTGCTAATAATGTTGACTTCGTTGTAGAAGTCTGCAGCTCTGTGTTTGTTATTGAAGAACAGCCTTTTGACAGCAATCTCTCTCCCATCTGGTAGAACTCCCTGACAACATAAGCATAGCGTATAGACTTACTCTGATGTGAAGATGTGGATACTCGTAATTGTGAATTAGAGTACTGGATTAACTGAAAACAAAAGTATGTTAACCAGTGCAATATTCTCCGCCCACTACCTTGTAAACTGTGCCAAATCCACCTTGACCGAGCTTGTTCGCCTCATCAAAAGACCCGGTGGCTTTCTCAAGAGTTGAATACTTGAAGTTCAGACTACTATCATGAAGGGTCTTCACTAATTTCTCCACATCATTGGAACCTGGATATTTCAAACTCTTAGTTACTTCAGAAATATTCAAAGCTAAAGCCATAGCTGAAATATTACCAGAGGTTTTACCTTTTCTCTTTTTCTGTATTTGTCTGTTCTTCCACATATAAAAGGCGATAACAGCTCCCACTACCAAAACGACCACAGCACTAACAACAGCAATTACAATTACTACCACATTTCCTGAAAATTTGTCAATTTATCAGACACATGGTCCACAATAAAGTTTCAAAAGAAGAAGACAGTAAAAATTACCATTTGATGATGAGTCTCCACTGGTAGCTATAGCGTTAAGAAAATTAACATCCGAGTACCTCATGAAGCATCCAGTGTACAATGCTCGGCCTTCTGACCAGGGTAAGCACCCCATCATAGAGGCAGATGCATTTCGCAAACAAGCTCGGCACAAGTTAGCACTCAGTGTTCTCCAGCAATCAGCTAGGACATAAGCTGTCTCATTTGTTGCCCCGGGCACTGCCACTTCAGCGCTTGCATAGCCATTATTGTTTGGTGCATTAGCAACAGCTTGCTGAACAGCCCGTCTAGCGGTTTGTTGGAACAAAGAACCCTTTCTGGTTCTATTTCCACAGACATGTCTGTCTTCAGGTCCTAAATACTGGTCATAGAATGTGTAATTCTCAGCCCGCATAAAGCAGCCATCGAGATAAATTCGCCCTCCATTGAAAGGAAAGCACTGAGGAAGGACTGTTCGGGCTTCAGCATAGCATAAGACACAGTCAAGTAAAGAAAGATCACCATAGCACTGTGCTAGTCCATAGTTAGTGTCCAGTCCAGTGCCGGTGACTGCTACTCCATAGCCTCTAGTTCTCATTTGCTCACTTATGGTTTCCATTGTGGCAACAAAATTTGGGACATAAATTGTAGTATTATGCTCCAGTTGGTTACCGCATATGATCTGGACCGTCTGAGATCTAGGTTCTGCCTTGGATACATTTGGTAGAAGTAAAATTGATAGAATAACAAATAGTCTAAATGCAACTAATGTCACTACTTTCTCCATTGCCTGCCGCAAGATCTTATATTTGATGAAATGCCTGCTCAACATAGGACGAATTTGAGTAGAATACTTCAGGGGCTTATAAGTGAAATCAATCAAATATAAGAAGATCAAATCGCTGCATAAAAGCTATGAAGAGTTAAAGCTTTATTAGATTATTTTCTTCTTTCTTGTAAATGTTGAGGAATATGAAAACCATGAAGAATTGACAAGGTAGCTTCCTTTCATTACCAAAAAGTTTGTCAACAAAGTCCAAAGACTATAATCATGTTACCTTTATTTCTGTAAAACTCTCGTTCCACCTTTATTAACAATCAATGAGTCATGAGAAGAAGTCTTGGTTTCACATTCATTTCCCGAAATCTGATATTTTTCGCTCAAAGCAACATGAAAAGAGACCAGAAAAACTTCATGGTTGAAACTACTGCAGCATCCTATATTAGACTAAGATCTAATTTATATTCACTAACACTATAAAGAATCTTTACACCACCAGTATATTTTAATCTGTTGTAGCAAATGATCTACCTTATTTTTGATGTTACTAATCCCACTTATTACGGACTGTTACATAAAATTATACTGTATTTTAGATGATCGGATTGTGAGTGTCATTAGTCTAAAAGAAGTCTATGCACGTGGTAAATAAAATATGAGACAAAGTTGAAAATTTTGTTTGTGTTCCATCTAGAAACAAAAGAAAGGTCAGCATTGAATGATTATACCAAAAAACCAACCATATAGATTTTCAAATACAAAAGTGAGACCCCACCTCATTACCACTTGGCTCAAGCCAGATAATAAGACTAATGTGCCCCAATTGACCAGTTCGCCATCACATTTCCAACTCACAACTTACTCCCCCATCTTCAAAACACCAAAAAGAAAAAAGGTCCATCTTTTTTCTCTTCTTCTTATTGCACTTCTTTTTATTTATGTTTTTATGCAAAAAGCTCAAAACTTGATGCCCATGATTCAGAATTAGAGGAACAAACTAACAAAAGATACGGAAAAAAGAAGGGAATTTCCTCAACCTGATCATAACAAAGTTTAGGAGTCCTCTTATTGATTTTACACGAAGCTTAAGACCAAAGAATGGTCTTGTAATCATTTCCAAGTAAATTGACAAAATGGGAAGCTCTTTTCTCCAGAATTTAAGACATGATTGCCTAAAAAGTACGATTAAAAAGAAGAAACAAGAATTACAAAATCCTCAGAATTGAACTGTATACAGAGAGAGAATTCTCAATTTTCAATTACTAGTTCTTTTCAGCTTCTTCAGTGGCCGAAAATAGACAAAAAGTCAAAGCTAAATGTAGAAAAAGCTTCTAGCTCAAAGATATTAAAGGAAACTTAATTTCAGGAAATAAAACTAGTTGAAAACCAAAATTATTACCTTTTGTTCACATGGGGTTCCCGAAAATCGATTTCTTGAGCAAGATCGCTGGAGAAAATTGTTCAGCTGCCTTAACAACTCTGACAAAGAACAGAGGAGAGTGACGAAGAAAAAATAAAGGAACGATGAATAAAGGATGAAATTAATTTTATTATTAATAGGATGAGGGGTTAGTAAATGAGAGAATCTAAGGAGAAGAAGAAGAAACAAGATGGAAGATTTTGTAGAGGGGATATTTTGTCAAAGAGAAGACTTAAAAATCAGCAGCTATGGCCTATGGGTATAAATTATAATGGAGGAGAGACTTTGAAATAGACGCGCTACTTTTAACCGAAACTTCCTTAAACGACCACGTTACCTTTTTTGTGGGGTCGTTTGTCCCGGTTGGGTTAAATGTTAAAACTGTGAATTTTCAGCCTTTTTAAATTAATCTAGGATAAGAACCCGTACGATGCACAGATAATTTGATAAAATATTAATTTTATAAAATTATAATTTAATATATTATATATATTTAATAAATATTAATTTTATTTTATTATTTAGTGCGCAGAAATATAACACAATCTATACAAAATTAAAGAATACACATCATATAATAATCAAATAAATTGTTCCTTTTTATTTTTATTATTGAATTAGCAAGTACTTAGTACTATTGATAATTTTCTTGAGAGTTATTTTTTTTTTAATTAATTCAAAATATAAATATCATAAAATTATCTCTATCCCCATCTTTTCGTACATTCCTTTCTACTGTAATACTTATTTGATTAGTTTCTAAATTTTGTATTTTATTAAAAATTTAAATAATATAATATGTTTTAATAAAATATAATTTTGAATTCACCAAAAGTATGTATATATATATATATATATATATATGCTTATCTTATGTATAATATCCTACTAGTATCACTATATTTTTGTATTTTTCATTTGAATTGAAAGTTTCTTTATTTTGTATTTTTGTTTTTTATTTTAAAATAATTTTAAAACTCCAACTTGAAACTATTCTCCAATTTGAATGGATATTATTTTATTATATATTTTTATTTTTTTATTATAGCTAATTTTATTTTTTCTAATTTTTATTTTTTTTATTTTAAAATATTTATAAAACTCCAATTTGAAACTATTCCCCAAATTGAATGGGAGTTTTTTTTCCTTTTTTATTATAGCAAATAATAAGATATTTTTATTTATTAATTCAAATAAAGTAACCAATTAATTCAAAATTTTAAATTCAAAGGTATTTTAGTTAGAAAGGGAGTAACCAAAACTACTCCCTATCTTGAATAGGTAGTTTTTTATATATATATATATATATTTTTTGATTTTTTACTGTAGCTAATTTCATTTTTTCTTATTTTTTGTTTAAAATAATTTTAAAACTCCAACTTGAAACTATTCCCAATTAGAATGACACTTGAAAAATATTTTTTCTTAACAACGCCAATTGACTTTTTGTATTTTTCATTTGAATTGAAAGTTTTTTTTCTTTATTTTCGTTTTTTTATTTTAAAATAATTTTAGAACTCCAATTTGAAACTATTCCCCAATTTGAATGGATATTTATTTTATTTATATATTTTCATTTTTTATTATAGCTAATATTATTTTTTCATTTGTTATTTTATTTTAAAATATTTTTAAAATGCTAACTTGAAACTACTCCCCAATTTGAATGGGTAATTTTTTTTTAATTATCTAATTATAAGACTTTATTAATTCAAATAGAGTAACCAATTAATTTAAAATTTTAAAATTCAAATGATTTTTAGTTAGAAATGTAGTTTATTTTATCTTAAAACTCCAACTTGAAACTACACCCAATTTTGAATGGGCAATTATTTATTTTTTCTAATTTCTTTTTTTATTTAAAATAATTTTAAAACATCAATTTTGTTGAGCTTTGTCCTAAAAATCTATTGTTTATCCTTGGCTTCGGATAACAATTAAAAGTTTTAAGGACACGTGATTTGGTTTGATACAAATAATGAATAATAAAACAAAAATTAAAGTCAGTAAATAAATTGAGAAAAAATGCAAACCACAAGCCTTAAATAGTCTTGGCCTTGATTGATTTCTTCAAGATGAGCAAATATGAACCAAATGAATAAAGAGATAATAAAGCAGATTTCTTTTCTATATTTTTACAATTGAATCATGAGATCCTTTTTACAATTGCATTGTCCCTTTATATAGAGGGGGGATAATTCTTATACAAGGCAAGAATCTATTTACAAGGTAAAATATCCCTTGATTTACTGATTTCAACGGTATTGTTGATTGATGCCGTGATTCCCGCCGAGATATTTACATATCACGGGATTTCTGGTCCTTTCGTTACACAGATCTGATAATTTTACCCTATAACATTTCCCAAAATCGACCTCGACAAACTCATCTCGGGTATTATGGCTTCATATTCCGATTCGATGTTGTTCGGTCTCAACCTTCGATCTTCAATACCTCGACTCCGATTTATCGAGTAGTAGTTACGATCGATACCACCCATATAAACTCGAGCCCGATTTATTCATATACAAGCGGTCCGAGTTCGACCCCATACAGATAGTCCCCTCGTTTTTTGGAGAGTAATGATGAAAAACGACATAAGTCGCAACTTTTTGATTAGGTCAAATGCTGGCATACTTATGACGCGTATGACACGGAATTCGGGGCGTCACATCAAAAGACACGAACCATCATATTGATAAATGACGGTGGCACTATGACGTACGTGGTACGCATCGAAAACGTTTCTTCAGAGACAAACTTGGGACAAACCTTTGCAACATCAGTACATGCTAATTAATGCTCCCTCGCTTTGGGACGCGAACCGCCGTTTTTGAGGGGATATAAATAACCCTCTCTTTCTTCAGTTTCAGGAGTTTGCGCTATCTGAATATTTGACTCATTCTCTTCTCCAGGTTCTCTAAGCTTCCTTGCAAGTGATTTTCCCTTTTATTCTTATCTCACTCCTGTATCTTTTAACTTCTCTATCTCCTAATTGACAATGGCGAAAACATCTAAATCCGTCCCTCAGAGACAGACCCCTTCTTCTTCTCATCCTACTAAAGATCCTCAGCCTGTTGACGTTCAGGAAACAGTGGCCGAACCTCCTTTGAAGGCGTTCGTACCGACTAGGTGTTCGATCGGTACCGACTTTAAAGTAGATAAGGCTTCTTCAGTACCGGGCTGGTGTGAACCGGTCACTAGGTATATTTGTTCGATTACGGACACAATCCTCAACAAGGTTAAATAAGATTGTAATTGGATCGGTAAATGTGTGGTCGTTCCCGCACCGGAAGAGGCGATCACCACCCACGTGGAGGGTTATTTGAGTGTTTATACTTATCCCTTCACGTTGGGCCCTTTGGACCCTGTTATTGTTGCCTTTTGCAAAAGGTACGAGGTAACGTTGGGTTAGATCCACCCTTATTTATAGAGAATAGTCATTCTCTTTCACTTTTTTGTAAGCCAGATCAACGGGCACCCTTTCACCGTCGATTATCTCTTGCGGTTATACAGTCCCCGACTCTTCCGAGGGGGATTAATAAAACTTGCTTGCCGGGCAAGCAAAGCCCTCTTCTCGAGTATTGATGGGGATTGGGATCGAGGTTGGATGAGCCGATTCGTTTGAGTGAAAACATCGAACCTGATTCCGGCCGAAGACATGCCGTTCCCTGAGAAGTGGAACATGAACCGTAGTTACTCCATATTTCAACTTGTTCAATGTTTTCTTTTTTTCCTTCGTTATGTCACTAACCAGTTCCACATGATGTAGCTGCATCTCGTGCATCGGCCGCGATTTCCCACCTGAAGGAATGGGTTGAACAAGTAGTGTCCCAAAGAACCTATTCGGAACGTGCCTGGCGCGAGATCTCGAAGGGCCGATGGGAGGCCAAAAATCATGGTAAGACCAATTAAGTTTGAACTCAGCGTCTTATGTTACTGATTTTTAATTTGCTTTACTCTTCATTTGTAGGTCTATCAAAGGACGTTGAGTTGAGGCCAGCGTCCCCTGGTAATGAGGGTCCCTGCCAGCCTCCTGCTTCAGAGCAGGAGAAAGAGAAAAAGAGGAAAGAAGTCCCCAGTTCTTCTGAGCCCGAGAGAAAGAGACCGAGGAAAAGGTTAGCTCGTAAGCCCAAGAGCAACATTGATGATCGGATTCTGTCCTCGGACTCAATTTATCAGTTGAGAGACGAGTCCGAGGAAGATGAATATTTCGACCTTTTGGGTAACGAGCCGTCCCGAACTGAAGAACGAGGAGTCCCTGAGGAGAGAGCCGATGAAATTCACCTTCATCGAGTCGGGGCTCTGAAATAGGGGCAAGAACTGGGGCTTCTGCTAATGTGAGAGGGGCTTCGCAGGGGATCTCGAGTCCCATAGAAATGATAGACTCCCCTTCTTTCTCGGAGTCGACCCTGAACGAGGCCCAAGCCGCAAAAGGACATTCCCCGGGCAGGAGCCATGTACCGGAAGGCCCTTTCGACAGTTTCTTCGATGGCATGGATTCGGTGTCTGCTGAGGATACCTTTGGGCTCGGTAACCTGGAAGTACCGAGAAAGAGTCCCTCCACCAGTACGAGCAAGGTTTCTTTCGGTCCGAAGTTGGTCGATAAATTTCCCGCTCCGAGTTCAGATCCTGATCGAAAACGGATCATAACCTTCACCATTCCCAAAGATGCTAGGGTCCTTTCCGCTCCTGTAGGGGTGGCTAGCTATCTTCGGTGTTTGGTGACCGAAGAAGATTAGGCTAAGATGAACAAGGTGGACATACCCTGCTTGTTCAATGAAGCTCAGCAAGCATTGAATAAGGTAAGTTTCTGATGAGCCTCATCTGGTGTTCATTGTTTTGTACTTTAAAACTTCGACTAACTGTCATATTTCCTTTCGTGTTTGCAGGCCTTGGTGCTCCATCATGAGGCTTTTCTTCGTCAACGGGAAGAATCGGGGCATTGCGAGCGGCTCGAAGGGGAGATGGCGAACCTTCGGACCGAACTGGATTTTGTACGGAGAGAGAATTCTAGCTTAGTCGAGCAGATGGGGCGGCAGCTCGATCAAATAACCTGAATCCGATCTAAGGCAAGCAGGGCTAGAGCAGAAGCCAATGAATGGAGAAGCAGGATGGATCAGCTGGCTTCGGAAAAGGAGGCCTTCCGAGCTCAGATAGTTTCATCAGAAACTCAACTGACGGAGGCAAAGGGGAAATCGAGGCTCTGACTAAGAGCACCGACGTGCTCCAATCTCAAGTCAGCGTGATCACCTCGGATCGTGATATTTTGGCCAACGAGCTGCATATGGCGAAATCGGAGGTTGCTGCAACCAAGGTTGAGGTCGATGAGTTGGTGGCCCAGTACAAGGCCGACGCCGAGGCTGCTCAAGATCAATCAAAAATTTTGGTTGATTACACTAAGTGTCAAACTCGCCTGTCCGTTCTCAAGGAGATACATGCTCGGGGCTTCGATCTATCAGCCGAGATCGATGATGCCAAAAGGATCAAGGTCGAAGCCAGAAAATAAGCCTTTCCGGAGGAAGATGACTCCGAGAACTCGGAATGAAGTGCCTTCTCTTTTTTCTTTTTTCTTTTTTTATTTTTTTTATAATGAAGCCCCTATATTTGTAATCATACCTTTTGTGTGTGTGTGTGTGTGTGTGTGTGTGTGTGTGTGTATATATATATATATATATATAAAGTCTTTTTCCCTTTCCTTTTTTTATTGCTGACTTGTTTTGATTCTTTTCATTAGAACCAATGGTTCATCTCGGTGAATTTTCTGTTCTTCGAATTCAGTTTGGACTTGGCCAATTCTGGGATATGCCTTAGTAGATTTTTCTTTCCTTCGATTAACTTGGTATGGCCTTAGCCTTGTAAAGATCCGGGGTTTGCCTTAGTAGGTCTTATTCCCCTTCGAGTTTCATTAAATCAGTATGGCCTTAGCCTTTTAAGAATCGGGTTGGCCTTAGTAGGTCTTATTCCCCTTCGAGTTTCATTAACTCGATATGGCCTTGGCCTTTAAAAAATCGGGGTTTGCCTTAGTAGGTCTTATTCCCCTTTGAGTTTCATTAACTCGGTATGGCCTTGGCCTTTAGAAAATCGGGGTTTGCCTTAATAGGTCTTATTCCCATTCGATTAAATTTGATTTTCGAATGAATCCCTGAGTGATGTCAGTATTTGATTGAACAAAGAAAATCAAAATGGCCCTTGGGCTCGGAGACAGGATATTGGTGCAAGAGATCTTTATTCTTGTTCATGTGCTTGTACAATTTATTTAGGGGATAGATCAATCTAATTAGGTACGGTTCCTTTGACCGTTTGACCCTTACATCGATTCCTAATGATCTTTGATTTTTGAGATGTTTCCTCGAATTGAAGTAGCTAAGCAGCCTTCCAACATTTGAGGTTGATCGGTGTTTAGCACCGAATATTATTGTCATCGATATATGATCGGTCTTCAAATCTAAGTTAGCACGTTTTACGGGTTGCCTCGTTAAAAACCTTGCCGTAAAATCCAATTTGGGACAAAACCAATCGAAGGGAAAAAGAGTGCAATGCGTGCTTTCAGTCCTAACATCCTGTACTTTCCGATTTGAGGCTACTTTACTCGATACCTGCGAGTGTTATTTTGTCGATGTAGCATAAAAAGAAGTAAAAATAAAGAATGAAGGATCGTACGTTAACACTAGTATCGTTTCAAGTGATTTATGTTCCAATTGTTTGGCAGTTGTTTGCCGTCCATCGTTCCGAGCTTATATGATCCCTTTCCGGTGATCTTTATGATGGAGTAAGGTCATTCCTAGTTCGGTCCCAATTTCCCTTCATTCGGATTTCGAGTGTTGGGTGTGACCTTCCTGAGTACTAAATCTCCGATGTTGAAATGTCGAAGATGGGTTCTCCTGTTGTAGTATCTTTCGATCTTTTGTTTTTGGGCGGCCAATCAAATGAGGGCTGCTTCCCTTCTTTCGTCCAATAGTTCCAGATTCGTATTGATAGCCTCATGATTCGATTCCTCGGTCGCATAGCGAAACCTGACACTTGGTTAACCAACTTCGACCGGTATCAAAGCTTCAGCACCGTACACCAGGGAAAAGGAGGTGGCTCCGGTGCTAGATTTCTCGGTTGTACGATACGCCCATAGGACTTCAGGCAATATCTCTTTCCATTTCCCCTTCGCATCGGTTAACCTCTTTTTGAGATTTCGAAGTATGGGTTTGTTGATAGATTCCGCTTGTCCATTACCGCTGGGGTGATAGGGCATTGATAGGATCCTTTTGATCTTGTTATCTTAGAGGAACTTCGTCACTTTGCTGCCGACGAACTGTTTCCCATTGTCACACACGATCTCTGATGGCATCCCAAACCGACATATGATGTGATCCCAAATGAACTCGATTACTTCTTTTTCCCTAAACTTCTCATATTCCTGCGCTTCCACCCATTTGGAGAAATAATCAGTCATAAAAAGAATGAATTAAGCCTTACCTAGTGTGTAGGGAAGAGGGCTGACGATGTCCATTCCCCATTTCATGAACGGCCATGGTGACAAGACCAAATGCAACGTTTCCCCGGGCTGATGGATCATCAGGGAATGTCTTTGACATTCGTTACATTTGGGAACGAACTCCTTCGCGTCCTTTTCCATATCGATCCAATAATAACCGGCTCTGCTTATTTTTTGGATTAGGGGCTCGGCATCGGAATGATTCCCACAAGTGCCTTCGTGTATTTCTCTTAAAATGTATTCGGTGTCACCCGGTCCCAGACATATCGCGAGGGGGCCACCAAACGTCCTTCTAAATAAAGTTCCATCATCGGATAAACAGAATCAAGCCGCCTTTGTGCGCGAGGCTCTTGATTATTTTGGGTCTGAGGGGAGTTTACCTGAGCTTAGGTACTCTATGTATTTGTTCCTCCAATCCCAGGTCAGACTCGTCGTATTGATTTCTGCGTGGCCTTCTTCCACTACCGACCTCATGAGCTGTACGACCTTCTCGGATTCGATCTCATCATTTTTGACCGATGATCCCAAACTGGCCAGGGCATCGACTTTGCTGTTTTGCTCTCGAGGTATGTGTTGTAAGGTTCATTCTTTGAACCTATGCAGTGTAACTTGTAGTTTGTCTAAATATCTCTGCATTCGTCCTTCTCTGACTTCGAAAGTTCTGTTGACTTGATTCACCACAAGAAGGGAATCGCACTTAGCTTCGATTATTTCCGCTCCCAGGCTTTTGGCTAGTTCTAAACCTATAATCATAGCCTCATACTCTGCTTCATTGTTAGTTAATTTCACAGTCTTGATAGACTGTCGAATTATGTTACCGGTTGGGGGCTTTAGCACGATACCAAGCCCCGATCCCTTCACGTTCGAGGCACCATCTGTGAATAGGGTCCACACTCCCGAAGGAGTTCCCGATCCAGCCAGTAGCTCTCTTTCAACCTCGGGTATTAAGGCTGGTGTAAAATCGGCGACGAAATCTGCCAACACCTAAGATTTAATGGCGGTTCGAAGTCGATACTCGATATCATACCCACTTACTTCGATAGCCCATTTGGCCAATCGGCCGGAGAGCTCGGGCTTATGCATTATGCTTCTTAATGGATAAGTCGTTACGACGCATATGGGATGACATTGGAAATAAGGTTTTAGTTTCCTGGAGGCACTCAACAAAGCGAGTGCCAATTTTTCCAAATGAGGGTACCTAGTTTCAGCCTCGCCTAAGGTTCTGCTAACGTAATAAATTGGAAATTGCGTACCTTGTTCTTCTCGAACTAGAACTCCACTTACCGCCACTTCCGAGACAGCAAGGTAGAGGTACAGCCGTTCACCTGTCTTCGGTGTATGCAGCAAGGGTGGGCTAGACAGATACCTTTTAAGCTCTTCTAAAGCGTGTTGGCACTCCGGTGTCCATGAGAAGCTGTTCTTCTTTTTCATTAGATTGAAAAATCGATGGCTCTTATCAGATGATCTTAAAATAAATTGTCCCAAAGCGGCTATACGGCCTATCAGCTTTTGTACAGCCTTCACATTATCTACAACTGTGATGTCCTCGATAGCCTTGATCTTTTCGGGGTTGACTTCTATTCCTCGATTTGAGAGCATGAAACGGAGGAACTTGCCTGAGCCCACACCGAACGCGCATTTTTCCGGGTTCAGCTTCATGTTGTATTGTTTCAGCACGTCAAATGTTTCCTGCAAATAGTTCAAATGGTCCTCTACTCGCAGGGACTTAACTAACATATCATCAATATAAACTTCCATCATTTTTCCTAGTTGTTTTTCAAACATTCGGTTTACTAGGCGTTGGTAAGTGGCTCCTGTATTTTTTAACCCGAATGGCATCACGTTGTAGCAGTATGTGCCATACTTAGTGATGAAGGATGTTTTTTCTTGGTCAGTCGGGTCCATTCGTATTTGGTTATAGCCAAAGTAAGCATCGAGAAAGCTAAGGGTCTCATGGCCAGCGGTAGCATCGATCATGTGATCGATGTTAGGTAAAGGAAAAGAATCTTTTGGGTATGCCTTATTCAGATCCTTATAATCTACACACGTTATTAGTTTATTCCCTTTTTTAGGGACTGCCACTACATTTGCTAACCATTCTCGGTATTTAACCTCCCGAATGGACCCTATCTTTAGAAGTTTAGTTACCTCATCCTTGATGAATGCGTGTTTGATCTCGGATTGAGGCCTCCTTTTTTGCTTGACCGGTCGAAACTTCTGATCTAGGCTTAGCTTGTGAGTTGTTATCTCTGGTGGTATACCTGTTATATCAAGGTGGGACCAAGCAAAGCAATACTCGTTAGTTATAAGAAATTGGATAAGTTTTGTCCTGAGCTCGGAACTTAGGCCCGAGCCCAGGTATACCTTTCGATCTGGTAAGTCTTCTCGGAGTGAAACTTGCTCGAGTTCCTCAATTGTCGATTTGGTTGCATCAGATTCATCGGGATTGATGAATGACATGGGATTCCGTAGTCGTCATCCTCGAGATACACTTGTTCATCTATGTTTGTCAAGGATGATGTATGTGATTGCTATTTCATCTTGTTCTCGACCTTTTGCGAAGGAACTGCTGGTACTGGTGTTATTTCTTCTACTGCGAACAGTTCTTTCGTAGCCGGTTGCTCCCCGTAAACCGTTATAATTCCATCGGATGATGGGAATTTCAATACTTGGTGCAGTGTCAAAGGCACGACTCTCATGTCGTGGATCCATGGTCTCCCGAATAGAGCGTTGTACCTCATGTCTCTACCGATTACGCAAAACTTTGTTTTTCGAATAGTACCGGCAGTGTTTATCGGCAACGTTATCTCGCCTTTGGTTATTTCACATGCCATGTTGAACCCATTGAGTACTTGGACTGTAGGGATAATTTGATCCGTCAGACCGAGTTGTTCTATAACCCATGATCGAATTATATTGGCCGAACTGCCTGGGTCGACCAATACGTGCTTTACATTAATCCTGTGTATAAGCACAAATATCACTAGCGCGTCATTGTGAGGTTGCATAATCCCTTCTGCATCTTCTTCGCTAAAATGTAAGATTCCCTCCATCGCGTAATCTTGAGTGCGTTTTTCCTGGGTGAGGGATATCTTGGTGCGCTTCAGCATCCGACCTTGAGGTGCATCTATTCTACCAATAATCATATTAATCGTGTGTTGTGGCTCTTCTTGGTTTGCTTGTTTATTTCTGTTTCCATAATGATTCTTCGCTCGATCGCTCAAAAATTCTCGAAGATGTCCGTTTTCGAGCAACCTTGCCACCTCCTCTCTTAATTGTCGACAATCTTCTGTCCTGTGTCCTTGTGTACCATGATATTTGCATATCAAATTAGGATCTCTTTGGGCCGGATTCGATTGTAACAGTCAAGTCCACTTAGTGTCCTTGATGTGACCGATAGCTGATACTAGAGTAGCCGCATCAACATGAAATTGTATTCTGATAACCGCGGTGCTTCTTAGTGGCCAGTGGTTCTCTCGAAATTGCCTTTCATCATGGGCCCTCGGTTATTCCGACCTTGATCGTTCCTCCTTTCGCGTCTCGGGGAGTTCTGCCTTGCTGTAGTGATTTTCCTATCCCCATGATATGGCCGATGCCGATCTCTATTCAGTCTCGATTCACGATAAATCTCCCTTCGAACCCTATCATGAGTCCTGACGGGATAAATAGATCCCGAAGGGGCTCCAAGTTGATCATCTTCGACTCTGATCTTCGATTGGTATCGGTTATGTATATCCGCCGACAGTTGGATATTCTATCAAGTTTTGTTTAAGTTGCTGTAAAGCCGTTGAACTTCGAGCGTTGAGCCCTTGGGTGAAGGCTTGAATAGCCCAATCGTCAGTGACCAGTGGCAGGTCCATCCTCTCCATCTGAAAACGAGATACAAATTCTCTGAGCATCTCATTATCTTTTTGTCTGACTTTGAACAGGTCCGACTTCCGCGTTTCCACTTTGATAGCGCCTGCATGTGCTTTTACAAAGGAATCTGCAAGCATAGCGAAAGAGTCAATGGAATTAGGGGGTAAGTTATGATACCATGTCATGGCCCCCTTTGACAAGGTCACATACCCGTTTGGATCAGTTGTTCCATTGTACTTGGGAATTTCCGGCATGCGAAATTTCTTGGGTATTGGTTTTGGAGCGGCGCTCGATGGGAAAGGTTTCTGTACAAATTTTTTAGAATCCAAGTCTTTCAATATCGAGGGTGCTCCTGGGATTTGATCCACCCTGGTATTGTATGTTTTCACCTTTTTGTCGTTAGCCTCGATTTCTTTTCGCCTGACTCGACTCGTCTGGTTAACTCCTCGAGCATTCTCATGATCCCGGAGTTTTCCCTCGATCCGCCTTCATTCGGCTACTCTTCGACTGGTTCATGGAATGGTTTCCTAAGAAGGGCCGAACTCAACTTTGTTCGATATTTGGCTTCGATTTTGCAATTGAGCAATGGCTGCTTGTTGGGCTTGCAACATGTTAAACATCATTCTGAGGTTGATTCCGTCCCTTTCATCGTTTTGGGGACCCTGAGTTGTTGATCGGTGTTCTCTACGAACATTGTTTGACGGACCAGTAGTCCGATCTACATCAACCGCCACTTGTGAATTAATGGCGACCGGAACTTCATCACCGGGTGCTATGTTGTTGTTTTCACCTTGATGATCAAATTCATTATCGACGTACAAAGGCACAGATTGTGAATGCGACATAGCTGTTCTGTAACAAGAAATCAGAGATACTTCACAGAGCAAGTGTAAAATAATTTGTGTGACAGAAAATTGTATCAAACGCTCACTATTATCCTTAGCCCACGGTGGGCACCAAACTGTTTACCCTTGGCTTCGGATAACAATTAAATTTGTACGTGATTTTAAGGACACGTGATTTGGTTTGATATAAATAATGAAGAATAAAACAAAAATTAAAGTCAGTAAATAAATTGGGAAAAAATACAAACCACAAGCCTTGAATAGTCTTGGCCTTGATTGATTTCTTCAAGATGAGAAAATATGAACCAAATGAATAAAGAGATAATAAAGCAGACTTATTTTCTATATTTTTACAATTGAATCTTGAGATCCTTTTTACAATTGCATTGCCCCTTTATATAGAGGGGGGATAATTCTTATACAAGGCAAGAATCTATTTACAAGGTAAAATATCCCTTGATTTACTGATTTCAACGGTATTGTTGATTAATGCCGTGATTCCCCGCCGAGATATTTTTATGCAGATCTGATAATTTTACCCTATGACATTTCCCATAATCGACCTCGACAAACTCATCTCGGGTATTATGGCTTCATATTTCGATTTGATGTTGTTCGGTCTCGACCTTCGATCTTCGATACCTCGACCCCGATTTATCGAGCAGTAGTTACGACCGATACCACCCGTATAAACTCGAGCCCGATTTATCCATACGCAAGCGGTCCGAGTTCGACCCCATACATCTATACTTGGCGTCTTATGGTTATACCACTTGGCATCATATAATTATTTACCTCTCTTTTTGTGTGTGTGTGTGTGTGTGTGTGTGTATAAAGACTACTATATTAAAAAGAAACTAATCCCCAATTTAAATTGGCAATATTTTATTTCTTTATTTCTATTTTTTATTTTAAAATAATTTTAAAACTCTAAATTGAAACCACACCCCAATTTGAATTGGTAATTTTTTATTTCTTTATTTTCGTTGTTTATTTTAAAATAATTATATAACACCAACTTGAAACTATTCCCCAACTTGAATAGGTAGTTTTTTTTTATTATTAATATTTTCATTTTTTATTGTAGCTAATTTAATTTTTTTTTATTTTAAAATAACTTTAAAACTCCAACTTAAAATTTGATAGGTAGTTATTTTTTAATTTTTTTTTTAATATAGCTAATTATAAGATATCTATATTTATTAATTCAAATAGAGTAACCAATTAATTCAATATTTAAAAAGGGTATTTTAGTTAAAAAGGTAGTTTATTTTATCTTAACAACGCCACTTGACTTTTTGTGCTTATGCCACTTGTCTTAATAATGTGCTTTTGCCTCTCCCTTTATTATATATGGATAGAAGATAGATTTGAATGGGTAGTTTTTTTATTATAGCTAATTATAAGATATCTATATTTATTAATTCAAATAGAGTAACCACTTAATTCAAAATTTAAAATTCAAAATATTTTCTAGTTAGAAAGGTAGTTTATTTTGTCTTAGGACTCCAACTTGAAACTACTCCCCAATTGGTAATTTTTTATTTTTTTAATTTCATTTTTTATTTTAATATAATTTTAAAACGCCAACTTTGTTGGAGCTTTGTCCTAAAAATCTATACTTATAGTTATACCACTTGGCATCATATAATAATTTACTTCTCTTTATATATATATATATATATATATATATATATATATATATATATATATATAAAGACTACTATATTAGGAAGAAACTACTCCCCAATTAGAATTTTTTTTTATTTTTTTATTTTAAAATAATTTTATAACTCCAACTTGAAACTACTCCCTAATTTGAATTTGCAATTTTTTATTTCTTTATTTTGTTTTTTTATTTTAAAATAATTTTAAAACTCCAACTTGAAACTACTCCCTAAATTGAATAGGTTTTTTTTTTTTAATATTTTTGTTATTTTATTATAGCTAATTTAGTTTTTTCTTTTTTTTCATTAAAATAATTTTAAAACCAATTTGAATGGGTAGTTATTTTTTAATTATATTTTATTTTTTTATTATAGCTAATTATAAGATATCTATATTTACTAATTCAAATAGATTAACCAATTAATTAAAAATTAAAAATTAAAAAGGTTTTTTTAGTTAAAAAAAAGTAGTTTATTTTGTCTTAACAATGTCACTTGGCATTTTGTGGTATGCCACTTGTCTTAATAATGTGCTTTTGCCTCTCCTTTTATTACATATAGATTTTTTAAAATTTATATATACTAAGTGTAAATAATTGTTTTACCATAAGCGTAATTTTAATCTGTTGTACAAAGCTACCTGTCTTCTTTTGCAAGTTAATTGTACTTATTTTTAGTTACCTTATTGACTTGATAATGTAAGAAAATTAATTTTGTCAATGCATATATAGAAGTAAAGCTTACAGGATTTAGTTTATGTATATGATCAGTATAAAAATCTTTAGCAAGTTGTTTGCTTTGTTTTTCAAGTTAATAATCCTACTTTTTAGGATTTAAGTTATATATACATGTAAAGATTTTTACATAATAAATATTGTTTAATTTGTGATAGCACGTAAGTTATTATTTTTATTAGATTACTAATTAATAACAACAACAACAACAATATATTAAGTGAAATTTTACAAATAGGGTCTAAGAAAGGTAGTGTATATGCAGACCTTACCCCTCCCTTGTGAAGGTAGAGAGGCTATTTCTGATAGACCATCGGCAAAAGAGATATTAATTAATAATTATCACAAAAATTTAACTGCAAATAAAGTACATTGAAGTTAAACTTAATTATCTACAAACGGTAAATATATTAATTTTTTACACATTAGGTGTATTAACCTCGTCCAACAGGGTACCGGCTCTATCTCAAATCTAAATAACATATCACATACTAATTTAGTATTGACACTTACCTATAATACATTTTTGAGTTGTTTTATTATGTTGTATGGACATCTTTTATGTATAAAATCGAAGTTTAGAAAGAGAAAAAAAAAAAACGAACATCTTGGCTACTTAAAAGTTAAAACCCTCTTAATTCTTTTATTTTTTCAGGAAAAATTTACCACTAGATTACCCAGGAGAGAGAAATGTGTGACTCATCAAACCTTTTAAGGGGTCGTTTGGTAGGCCGTATTAAGCAAAATAATCCCCGCATAAAAATTTAATCCGTCCAATACCATGTTTGGTTGGTCAATTCAATTTACTCCTACCTAATACATGGATTAGTTATACCTCATATGAGGGATTAACTAATACCAAGGAAAGGAAGGGATTACTAATCCCTGGATTAGCTATACATGGATAAGACTTAAAATTACTAAATCCAGACTTATACATTACATAATTAATTTTTAATACAATGAACCAAACACTTGATAAAAAATAATCTCAGCACTACAATCCCTGCATTACTAATCCCTGCATTACTTGTGTTCGTACCAAACGACCCCTTATTACATACCATTTTGGGGCCTTAAAACCTCTAATTAAAGTATTTTATTTCATAAAAAGGAAAAGAACAACACATGGTAAATTAGTTTCTTAAAGAGGAAGAGGTTTAGTTTTAGGGGATACGATACCAAAGGGATCATGGTCTAAAATCAACTACTCCATTGTATACATCACTGATAGTCATAGAGAAGTGCAATTTGATTATGTTTGTGGGCTCTTTTATAAGAGTACTATTGATAGGTTAAATTCCAAATAATGTGATATCTAATTTTTTACATTACGAAAATGACTTAATTATGTCCTGGTATTTGATTGCAAATATAAATTCCAAAATCATAAATCGATATCATCCTATTTTTCTTAGGTAAGAAACATAATCATCATCCGTTGGAGGAGTAAGATTTTACAATGATAAAGTAGGTGTAAAATTGTCAAAATAATCTGGAGGAGTAAGATTTTACAATGATATAAAGTGGGTGTAAAATTGTCAAAATAATCTGATTTAAGACATCACTAACCAAATATTAAAACTTAGATATTATCATTTAACCTTTAGAAGTATCAGTAAGCAAGATAACGACTGCTTTTGGCACAGAACCAGATTGATCATCACCTTGTTAACACTTATATCATCCATTTAAGAAGGGCTAAGACTGTTCGGCCCACCATTTAATTTTATCTACTTGTACTTGTCTCGAAGAGATGATGTAGACTGAAGAACTTCCAGATTCATCTCGGAACCCTATTCACGACCACACACATGACTTTAATTTTAAAAAACGAGAAAAAATAAAAGAAGAAAAAGAATACTTTTCTAGAAACAGCATTTTACTCTAGAAATTTATCATGGGTAATGTTGTTACTACTACTATTCTATTACTATTAGCGTAACTATAAAGAGATTGTATGGGGTCGGATACAATCGAACATATAAGATATATCGGTCTTGGGTTGCGATCGTTGATGCAACTTGAGGTCGATTTCTTGCAGATCAAGACCGGCACTTCGAGAAGGGAAATTCGAGGTCAGATATCATCTGGTTAAAGTTCGAGATCAAAGCACTCGAGATAAGGTAGCCGAGACCAGTTTGGGTAAAGCGTCTTATGGTAAAAATATCAGATTCGCGTAACGGAAGGCCCGAAAATCTCGTGGTATGTAATTATCTCGACGGGAATCACTTCCCAAATCAACAAAGACGTTGAACCCAGTACTTTTAGGGATCTTTTACCCTGTAATTAGGTCTTTTACCTTGTATAGAACTCTTCTCTCCCCCTATATAAAGAATTGAACTCTATTGTATACGGGGAACTTACTATCAACAGAACACTTATTATTTTTTGGCTATCTTCTTCATAAACTATTTACTACATCATTGTTCGTTCCGTCACAGTAAAATTACTCAACCTCAGTGGTTTGTTTATTCTTTTATTTACTTAAATCAGCCTTTATTTATCGCTTATCCTTTAATTGTATCAGGCCAAGTCACGTATCCTTAGTACCACGTACAAATTCAATTGTTACTCGTATTTTAGGGTAAACAATTTGGTGCCCACCGTGGGGCCAAGGATAATAGTGAACGTTTGATACAAATTTCTATCACGCACACTATTTTACGCTTGCTCTTTGCAGAATCTTTTGTTTTCAGGATATAACATAGTCATGTCGCACTCACAGCCCATTAATGACAAGTTCGACCACCAGGGCAAAAACAACAATGTGATGCTCGGTAATGAGGTTCCAACCGACGCCAACTCTCAGATGGCGGTCGATATGGATCAGACTTCTGGCCCGTCGAACAGTGTTCAGAGAGAACACCGTTCAAGAACTCAAAACAATGAAGGGGACGGGATCAGTCTCAAAATGATATTCGACATGCTACAAGCCCAGCAAGCAGCCATCGCCCAATTGCAAAGTCGCAGTCAGGTTTCAGACAGGGTCGAAGCCGGTTCTTCTCGAGGAGTTACCCCCCGTAATGAACCGACCGCGGCGAAACCGGACGAAAGCGGGTCAGGAATAAATTCGAGAATCATGAAGATGCTCAAGGAGCTGACAAAACAAGTCGAATCGGGCGAAAAGAAGATTGAAGCCAACGACAAGAAAGTAGAAACATATAACTCGAGGGTGGACCAGATTCTAGGAGCCCCCCGGGTGTTGAAAGGCTTGGACTCGAAGAAATTCGTACAAAAGCCTTTCCCGTCAAGCGCTGCCCCAAAACCTATACCAAAAAAGTTCGCATGCCAGAAATCCCCAAGTACAACGGGACATCTGATCCGAATGAACACGTGACAGCGTACACATGCGCCATAAAGGGGAATAATTTCGAAGATGACGAGATTGAGTCTGTTCTTCTGAAGAAATTCAGGGAGATCTTGTCGAAAGGAGCAATGACTTGGTACCACAACCTACCCCCGAACTCCATCGATTCCTTTGCCATGCTTGCAGACACCTTCGTCAAAGCTCATGCAGGTGCCATTAAAGTCGAAACACGGAAATCAAACTTATTCAAAGTCAGGCAAAGAGATAACGAGATGCTGAGGGAGTTTGTATCTCGCTTTCAAATGGAGCGAATGGACCTACCACCGGTCACCGATGATTGGGCCGTACAAGCTTTCACTCAAGGGCTCAATGCCCGAAGTTCAACGGCTTCTCAACAGCTTAAGCAGAGTTTGATCGAATACCCGGCTGCCACTTGGGCGGACATACACAATCGGTATCAATCGAAGATCAGGGTCGAAGATGATCAGCTCGGGGTCCCCTCGAGATCCGCTTACCCTATCAAAACTCATGACCGGACTCTAAGAGATAATTACCGAGAGCCAAGGTCGAACAGAGACAGACATCGTCTGTACCCTGGCGATCGAAAGGCCATCCCGGGAAGACAAGGGTCTCCGAGACAGGAGAGGAGGAATGATCCTAATCGAAGGAATCGAGGACCGCTGCCAAAAAATAACTTCGAAAGAGCCGCTAATCACCGAGAAGCGCCCCGATTGTCCGAGTACAACTTCAACGTCGATTCAGTGACTCTCGTATCCGCCATTGGTCGCATTAAAGATACCAAATGGCCTCGGCCGCTGCAATCGGACCCGGCCAAGAGAGACCCCAACTTAATATGTAAGTATCATGGCAAACATGGACATAAGAAGGAAGATTGCCGACAGCTGAGGGAAGAGGTAGCATGGTTGCTCGAAAACGGGCACCTTCGAGAATTTTTAAGCGACCAGGCCAAGAACCATTACGGGAACAGAAACAGGCCAACAAATCAAGAAGAGCCTCAGCACACGATCAATATGATAATCGGAGGGGTATATACACCCCAAGGCCCGGTGTTGAAGCGTACCAAAATATCTATCACCCGAGAAAAGCGTACTCGGGATTATGCGGCGGAAGGAGCCTTATGCTTCGGCGATAAAGATGCAGAAGGAGTCATACAGCCCCATAACGATGCCTTGGTGCTATCGATGCTCGTACACAAAACCCCGATGAAGCGGGTAGTTGTCGACCCCGATAGTTCAGCTAATATAATTCGGTCGTGGGTCATCGAGCAGCTTGGATTGACAAACCAAATCATCCCCGAAGTTTGGATCCTCAATGGTTTCAACATGGCATGTGAAAAAACCAAAGGGGAAATAACGCTGATGGTAAACACCGCCGGTGCTGTTCAGGCAACGAAGTTTTGCGTGATCGAGGGCGACATGAGATACAATGCCTTGCTCGGAAGGCCTTGGATTCATGATATCGGAGTTGTACCTTCAACATTGCATCAGATATTGAAATTCCCATCGGCTGATGGGGTCGTAACCATTTATGGAGAGCAACATGCTGCGAGGGAAATGTTCGCAGTAGAAGAGACAGTGCCAAAGCCGACCGCTCCTTCCCAGAAGACCCAATAACAATCACAGACACCACCTTCAACAAACGAGGGTGAGCAAGATCAACTCGAAGTTGACAATTATGGGGTTCCCCGGTCATTTATCGGTCCCGACGAGTCCGATGCGACCAAATCGATGGTCGAGGAGCTCGAACAGATTTCACTCCGAAGTGACTTGCCCGATCGAAAGGTATACCTAGGCTCGGGCTTAAGCTCCAGGCTCAAGACCAAATTAATTAAATTTCTTTCAGCTAACGAAGATTCTTTTGCTTGGTCCCATCTTGACATAACAGGGATACCGCCGGAAATTACAACTCACAAACTAAGCATTGACCCAAAATTCCGGCCTGTCAAGCAAAAGAGGAGGCCTCAGTCCGAAATCAAGAAAGCATTCATCAAGGACGAGGTAACTAAAATTTTGAATATAGGGTCCATTCGGGAAGTTAAGTACCCATAGTGGCTAGCAAATGTAGTTGTAGTTCCTAAGAAGGGAAATAAGCTTAGGATGTGCATAGATTATAAAGATCTAAACAAGGCGTGCCCCAAAGACTCCTTTCCCTTGCCCAACATCGATCGCATGATCGATGCTACCGCTGGCCACGAGACTCTTAGTTTTCTCGATGCCTATTCTGGTTACAACCAGATACAAATGGATAAGGATGATCAAGAAAAGACATCCTTCATCACTAAGTATGGCACTTATTGCTATAACGTGATGCCATTCGGGCTGAAAAACGCGGGGGCTACCTACCAACGCCTAGTGAATAAGATGTTCGAAAAACAACTAGGAGTAACAATGAAAGTTTATATTGATGACATGTTAGTCAAGTCCCTGCGAGCAGAGGACCATTTGAGTCATTTGCAGGAAACATTCGATGTACTAAAAAGGTACAACATGAAGTTAAACCCAGAGAAGTGTGCATTCGGAGTGGGCTCGGGAAAATTCCTTGGTTTTATGGTCTCGAACCGAGGAATAGAAATCAACCCCGACAAAATCAAAGCCATCGAAGACATAACGATCGTAGACAGTGTGAAAGCTGTACAGAAACTAACAGATCGGAGAGCAGCCCTAGGCCGATTCATATCGAGGTCATCCGACAGGAGCCATCAGTTCTTCAACTTGCTAAAGAAGAAGAACGAATTCTCATGGGGACCAGAATGCCAGCATGCGTTAGAAGAGCTTAAAAGGTACCTCTCCAGTCCACCTCTGCTACATACGCCAAAAACGGGTGAGCAGTTATTCCTTTACCTAGCTATTTCGGAAATAGCGGTGAGCGGGGTCCTGGTCCGAGAAGAACAAGGTACGCAATTCCCCATTTATTACGTCAGTAGAACACTAGGTGAGGCCGAAACTAGGTACCCACATTTGGAAAAATTAGCACTCGCGTTATTGAGTGCCTCTAGGAAGTTAAAACCCTACTTCCAATGTCACCCCATATGTGTAGTGACAACTTATCCCCTTAGGAACATTATGCACAAACCTGAGCTATCAGGTCGACTGGCCAAGTGGGCCATCGAAATAAGCGGGTACGATATTGAATATCAGCCTCGAACCTCGATCAAGTCTCAAGTACTGGCAGATTTTGTCGCCGACTTTACGCTGTCACTTATCCCCGAGGTCGAGAGAGAACTAATGACCAAATCGGGGACTCCTTCAGGAGTGTAGACCTTGTTCACAGACGGCGCCTCCAATTCAAAAGGATAGGGGCTTGGTATCGTGCTCAAACCCCCAACCGGGAATACGATTCGACAGTCTATTAAGACTGTAAAATTGACTAACAACGAAGCAGAATATGAGGCTATGATTGCAGGTTTAATGTTGGCCAAAAATCTGGGAGCAGAAATAATCGAGGCCAAATGTGATTCCCTCCTCGTGGTCAACCAAGTAAATAGGACATTCGAGGTCAGAGAGGGGCGTATGCAAAGGTATGTGGACAAGCTTCAGGTCACGCTACACAGGTTTAAAGAGTGGACCATACAACACATACCACGGGAAAAAAATAGTGAGGCCGATGCCCTCGCCAACTTAGGGTCGTCAGTCGAAGATAAAGAGATATACTCTGAAAAAGTCGTGCAATTATTGAGGTCGGTGGTGGAAGAAGGCCATGCCGAAATCAACTCAACAAGCTTGACCTTGGATTGGAGAAACAAATACATAGAATATCTTAGTTCGGGTAAATTGCCATCGGATCCCAAAGAATCAAGGGCATTACGCACAAAGGCAGCCCAATTTTGTTTAGCCAACGGCGGAACCTTATACAGGAGAACATTCGGAGGTCCTCTCGCTATATGTCTTGGACCCGGTGACACCGAGTACATCTTAAGGGAGATACACAAAGGTACATACGGCAATCATTCCGGCTCCGAATCCTTGGTTCGAAAAAGAATTCTGGCTGGTTACTATTGGATCGACATGGAGAAAGATACGAAGGAGTTCGTACGCAAGTGCAACAAATGCCAAAGGCATGCACCGATGATTCACCAGCCCAGAGAGGCACTGCATTCGGTCTTGTCGCCATGGCCGTTCATGAAGTGGGGCATGGACATCGTCGGCCCTCTCCCTCGGGCACCAGGTAAAGCTCAATTTATTCTTTTTATGACTGACTATTTTTTCAAGTGGGTGGAAGAACAGGCTTACGAAAAGGTCAGGGAAAAAGAAGTAATTGACTTCATATGGGACCATATCATTTGCCGGTTTGGGATTCCCTCAGAAGTTGTATGCGATAATGGCAAACAACTCGTCGGCAGCAAAATAACAAAGTTCTTCGAAGACAACAAGATCAAGAGAATACTGTCAACTCCATATCACCCCAGCGGCAACGGTCAAGCCGAGTCAACCAACAAGACTATAATTCAAAACCTGAAGAAAAGGTTAGCCGACGCAAAAGGAAAATGGAGGGAAATGCTGCCCGAGGTTCTATGGGCATATCGCACAACCGAGAAAACCAGCACCGGGGCCACCCCGTTCTCCCTAGTCTACGAGGCTGAAGCACTGATACCGGTCGAGGTAGGCGAACCGAGCATCAGGTTCCGAAACACAACCGAGGAATCGAACCGGGAAGCTATGAACATTAGCCTGGAACTTTTGGATGAAAGGAGGGAAGCGGCCCTTGTTCGGATGGCGGCGCAGAAATAAAAAATCGAAAGGTATTACAATCGGAGAGCCCATCTCCGATACTTCAACATTGGGGACTTGGTAATCAAAAGAATTACACCCAACGCTCGAGATCCAAACGAAGGAAAACTAGGACCGAACTGGGAAGGGCCCTATACTATCTTGAAGGTCACCGGAAAGGGATCTTATAAGCTCGGAACTATGGATGGCAAGCAGCTGCCAAACAATTGGCACGTGAGCCACCTGAAGCGATATTATTGTTAAGGTAATAAATTTCGTTTTTTCATTTTGATTACTTTATGATACTAACATCTGCAGGTAGCAAATAGAGTGACTTCAAGCCAGGAAACACGAGACACTAGGACCGAAAGCACGCGTTGCACTCTTTTTTCTTTCGACCGGTTTTGTCCCAAATTGGATTTTACGTCAAGGTTTTTAATGAGGCAACCAGGAGTCGTGCTAACTTAGATCGGTCGCTCATCGAAGATAATGATATTTGGTGCACAACTTCGATCGACCTTGAATAGCTGGGGATTGCTAGTCTATTTCGAATCTTTGCCTAGCTACTTCAAATTCAAGGGGACTTCACCCAGATCATTAGGAGTCAATGTAAGGGTCAAACGGTCGAAAGTACCGTGCCCAAATAGATCGATCTGCCCCTTAAGCAAAGTTGTACAAGCATATGAATGCTAATAAAGTTTATTTGGCACCGATATTCTGTTTCTGAGCCCAAGGGCCTCTTTGATTTTCATTACATCATCAAAAACTAATATTGTTCAAATGTTTGCGCCAAATTCACAGGGGAGTAAGACCTATTAAGGCAAACCCCAAAATTTGATTAAAAGGCCAAGGCCGTGTTGAGTTAACAAAACTCGAAGGGAAATAAGACCAACTCAGGCAGACCCCAATTTATAAAAGGCTAAGGCCAAACCAAGCTAAATTCGAGGATGACTTAGACTTGCCAAGGAAAAACCTCGATTCTTTAAAAGGGCTAAGGCCAAATCAAGTCATTGAAGTTCAAAGGGGAACAAAATTTACTAAGACTTAATCCCGATTTCTAAATAGGCCAAGGACACATCGAACTGATAAAGTTCGGGGAGAAACGAAGCCTATTAAGGCAACTCCGAATTCATAAAAGGCTAAGGCCAAATCGGGTCGAAACCTGTTAAGACGGATTCGATTCCTTAACGGACCAAGGTCCCCTCGAGGTGTGGGCCTTATTCGATCGGCCTTGGAGGAAGGAAATATATGGTGAAATAAATCCTAGCTAAGGCAGGAAAATTGGCGAGATATGAAAATTTTAGAGCAAAGTCAGACAAAAGGAATTCTTTTATATATGCAAATTAAAGTATGTTACAAAAAGTCCATATCATTTTACAGGCAACATCAGTCAGAATCATCTTCTTCTTCCTCAGGGAAGGCCCGCCTCCTTGTTTCGGCTTCGATCTTTGCTGCTTCATCGACTTCAGAAGATAGATCAAAACCTCGAGCTTGCAGCTCTTCGAGGACGGAGAGACGGGTCTGGCACTTGGTTTATTCGACCAAAATCTTTGATTGCTCCTGGGCGGCCTCAGCATCAGCTCTGTATTGAGCTATAAAATCATCGGCATCGGCTTTGGACGTGGAAATCTCGGACTTTGCTGATTGCAGCTCGTTCACCAGAACATCCCGGTCCTGGGTGAGCGTCTCGACTTGGGATTGAAAAGATTCGGTGCTCTTAGTCAGAACTCCGATTTTTTCATTTGCCTCCGAAATCTGCTCTTCCAAGGGAACTATGCGAACTTGGAGGTTCTCCTTTTCCCGAAGTCAGTATATCGGCCTTGGCTATCCATTCGCTAGTTTCTGTCTTGGCCTCGCTCACTACAGGACGAAGTTGATTTAATCGGTCGGTTTGCTGCCCCAGCTGGTCGATTGATTTGTCATGCTCTCTTCGCATGAAGTCCAGCTAGGCCCGAAGGTTCGACATCTCCCCCTCGAGTCGCTGGCGCTGTGCCTTTTCTTGTGCCATTTCTTCCCTTTGCCGAAGGAATGCCTCGTGATGAAGCACCAAAGACTACAAGGTGTATATAATAAAACAATTAGTACAAGTATAGGGACAAGATAACGAGCGCCAAATAGAGCCAGAGAGGAAGTGTACCTTATTTGACACCTGTTGAGCTTCGTTGAATAAACATGCCGAGCCCGCCGCATCCATTGTAGCCTGATCCTCTTCGGTCACCAAGCAACGAAGGTAGCTAGCCACGCCTACGGGCGCAGCCAAAACCCTACCGTCTTCGGGAATGGTGAACTTTATTACCCTCTTCCGATCAGGATTGGAACTTGAAGTAGGAAATCTATCAACTAACTTAAGACCGATAGACACCCCACTCGTCTCGGCGGGGGGACTCTTTCTCGGCACTTCGAGCCCGAATGTATCGGCCGATGGCACCCCATCGAAGAACTCTTCGAAGGCTCCTGCCGGTACCGGGCCTTTGCTCGGTGAGTGCGTCCTTGCGGCCTGGGCTTAATTAAGAGTTTCCTCCGAAAAGGAGGGAGAATCCATTGTCTCTGGGAGGTCCGAGACTCCTTGTACTGCCTCCCCTGCATCTGCACATACCCCAGTCCTCGTCCTTGCCTCGAGATCCTCTGCTCGAGGGATGCAAGCTTCATCGACCGATGGCTCAGGGACTGTCCGAGGTGGTTCATTATTTAAAGTATCGAGGTCTCTATCTTCCTCGGAGTCGTCGCTCAATCAGATAGCCAGATCAGAGATTCTAGGCTTACGAGCTATGCTTTTCTTCTTAACCCTCCTTTTCTCAGGCTCCAAAGGACCGGGGATTTCCTTTCTCTTTTTCTCTCCCTCCTTCTCCGAGGCAGGGGGAGGGCAGGGAACTTCTCCACCAATGGATGCCGGCCTCAATTCAGTGTCCTTCGATAGACCTGTGAAGAAAGAGGGAAACTAATGACAACACCGATCACTTGAAATGAGAAAGATGAATATTATTGGGCTCACCATGATTTTTGGCCTCCCAAAGGCCTTTCGATATTTCACGCCAAGCTCGCTCCAAGTAGGCCCTCTGAACCACCACCTTCCGAACCCACTCCTCCAAATGTTGAATCACAGCCGGCATTTGAGAAACGGCTACGTCTTACAAAATATATCGGTTAGATGTCAAAAGGAGAACAGCAGATGGATTTAAGTAGGGGAAACGTCGCTTACATCTCATGTTCCACTTTTCAGGGAACATCATATCTTCTGCAGGATAAGGTCCGAGGTTCTTATTTGAACGAATCGGCTCATCCAACCCCGGTCCTTGTCCTAATCAATGCTCGAGAACGGAGCTTTGCTGGCCCGGCGAGCAAGTTTTATTAGCCCCCCAAAGAAGCGGAAAAGGTGAACTATCTGCCAAACGGAGGGATGAACCTGGCCCAATGTAACGTCGTACCTTTTACAAAAGGCGACAATTATGGGGTCCAGAGGTCCCAACGTAAAAGGGGTAGGTATAGACGCTCAAGTAACCCTCCACATGGGTGGTAATCGCCTCATCCGGGGAGGGGACTACCACATCCTTGCCAACCGATTTACACTCCATCTTCACCCTGTCAAGGATTTTGTTAGTGATCGAACTAATGTACCTAGCGACCGGTTCACCCCGGCCCGGTACTGAAGAGGCCTTCTCCACCTTGAAGTCGGAGCCAGTCGAGCATCCAACCGGTATGAAAGCTTTTAGGGGGGGCTCCGCTGAAGTTTCCTCAACAGGGGCACGCTCAACCTCTTCAGCGGGTTGAGAAGAAGAAGGCTGTTGTTTTTGAGGTACTGATTTTGATGTTTTCGCCATTAGAGTAGAAGAGATGGAAGGTGAGCAAAGGGAAGTGTATAATAGAAGTTTGCTTGAGGCGCTAAAATACAGAGAACAAAAGCAAGAAAATATTCAAACGACACAAAACCTGGAAATTGAAGAATGGAGGGGCTATTTATACTTTTCAAAAGCGGCGGTTCGAAACACGAGATGGGAAAACATTAATTGGTATTTGCAGAAGTTACAGGGTTTGTCGCCAGCTGGGACACGAAAGGACCCTTTTTGATAATGGCCACGTGCGACATCATGCTGCCGTCATCCATCAGCAAGACGTTTTTAGGCTATCTGATTTGACGCTTCGAACTTTGTGTCGTGTTAATAAGTGTGTTCTCACTTAACCTAATCTTGAAAAGCGGCGGCTCATATCGTTTCTTGTCATTACTCTCCAAAAAACGAGGGGACTATCTGTATGGGGTCGGATACAATCGAACATATAAGATACATCGGTCTTGGGTTGCGATCGTTGATGCAACTTGAGGTCGATTTCTTGCAGATCGAGACCGGCACTTCGAGAAGGAAAATTCGAGGTCAGATATCATCTGGTTAAAGTTCGAGACCAAAGCACTCGAGATAAGGTAGCCGAGACCAGCCTGGGTAAAACGTCTTATGGTAAAAATATCATATTCGCGTAACAGAAGGGCCGGAAATCTCGTGGTATGTAATTATCTCGGCGGGAATCACGGCCCAAATCAACAAAGACGTTGAACCCAGTACTTTTAGGAATCTTTTACCCTATAATTTGGTCTTTTACCTTGTATAGAATTCTTCTCTCCCCCTATATAAAGAATTGAACTCTATTGTATACAGAGAACTTACTATCAACAGAACACTTATTATTTTTTGGCTATCTTCTTCATAAAATATTTACTTCATCATTGTTCGTTCCGTCACAGCAAAATTACTCAACCTCAGTGGTTTGTTTATTCTTTTATTTACTTAAATCAGCCTTTATTTATCGCTTATCCTTTAATTGTATCAGGCCAAGTCACATATCCTTAGTACCACGTACAAATTCAAGTGTTACTCGTATTTTAGGATAAACAGAGACCAATATTGGAGAGCAGGAAACGAGGTATTTGCACAAATGACCCTTTTTGAGTCTATTTTTCAAATTTTGTCCCATGTTAGTTCTCGTTGGCTGAGTTTGTTTGAGAAAGGACTCATCCAATTACTTTTAAAGGTGAAATTTAGATTACTGGGCTATTAGGAGACAGAATTTGAACAGTTACCTTTTTCTTCCAACAAAAGTATTCATCTATTAATTCATTAAGCACACAGTATGTCCAAAGGAACATCGATTTCAAAAGGCTATAAAGTGCAAATATTCTCAAAAAACGGGAGTGAAATTCATTGCCATTGCATGAAACTCTAATTTATTCATTCTTCTATAATACTTCTATCATGACTGTTATATTATTGCTGTAGTTATTATCTTAAATACATGTATGATTGTCACAATCATAACTCTAGTCAAGTTTTATAATGGAAACGTAATGCAGCCTTAGTTGGAGAGCATTTATGCAAGTCTGAAGGAAAATATTTTATTTATAAATTTATGAATGATCTTTGCAATTTTTTATTTCCTCCACCCATAAAATAAGTTACTAATATTTCTATTTATATTAGTACGAGATCTATTTTAATTAGAAATATAAAACCTACTCCTATATTAATTTTGTCTACAAATTCTATTTAGATATGAATTAAATAAATTAGATTTTTAAACAATTAAGGTTTCCTACTATAACTTTGAATTAGTTTCCAACATTCTCCGGTAATTCAAAGTTGTATGCACCTAACTTTTCGTTGTGGTTGTTGTTGTTGTTGTTGTTATTGTATTGAAAAATTTCTCTCAAACTTCCACTTTTAAAAACACATGTCTCCAGCCCTCTTGATGTACTTTGCCACCACCAACCAATTTTGTTGAAACACCTGTCTCCAACTCAAGTTGATGCACTTTGTCACCAACACTCAATTCTGTTGAAGCACCTGTCTTCAACTCCCGTTGATGCACTTTCTCACCCCATTTTGTTGAAGCACCTGTCTTCAACTCACATTGATGCACTTTGTCATCAACACCCAATTTTGTTGAAGCACCTGTCTCCAACTCCCATTGATGCACTTCGTCACCAACACCCAATTTTGTCGAAGCACCTGTCTCCAACTCACGTTGATGCACTTTGTCACCAACAGCCAATTTCGTTGAAGCACCTGTTTTCAACACCGTTGATGTACTTTGTCACCAACACTCAATTTTGTTGAAATACATAATCAACTTCCAACTTTTTTAAACCTCTCTCCAACTTTTAGAGAAGAGTTTCTTCATGTTGTGCCATATTTGTTTGCACCTCTTTAAACTTGTTTTTCTTCTTGAATCTGTCTTGAAACTTTTCATCGAATAACCTAATTTTGTTGACAACTATCTATGATTTTACCAACATATTTTTTGGCCAGACGGGCGGCACACATTGACTAGCGTCGCGCGCTGGTAGTAGAAGCTACTTGATTCTCTCCCAAGATCGTAGAAGCTCTGATATCAATATGAAGGAAAATATTTTATTATATATCTCTGAATGATCTCTACAATTCTTAATTTCCTCCACAAATCTCCACATGATAAAATAAGCTAGTAGTACTCCTATTTATAATAGTACGAAATATTTGTTAACTAGAAACATGAAAGCATATTCCTATATTAATTATGACTACAAATCCTATTTAGACATGAATTAAATAAACTAAATTCTAAAAAATTAAGATTTTCTGCTATAACTTTGAATTAGTTTCTAATAAAGTCAAAAATAGCGACCGAAACATACTGATTTTGGTATTTAATAAAGACTTCTTGCATTGACCTTATTGTTATTCTTTTAGTCTGATCTTTTTTTTTGGTCCAAAAGAAACTAATTATATTAAGATAACGAGTGCATAGTACAAGGAGCTAAAGTTGACATAGGCACATGATACGGCTGACCTACATAAGCATTAAAACTACAGGCGGTGGGCCGTGACAAAAAGAGGGGAGGGGGTTGAGCTAGAACTAGCTAAATCCCCGAGATGGGGGTTACAAAAAGAGGCGTCTGAGTGACGCGTGTTACATGCAGTAGCAGGTACAATGTGTCTAACAAAAATATTCCTAACTTGTCTTCTTATTTCATGCCGGGCGTATAGCATTTGTATGTTTAATTCTAATATTTCTTTTATAAAATGTCTTCTTATTTCATGCCGCGCGTACATCATTTGTATGTTTAATTTCTAATATTTCTTTTACCCAATTTAATTTGTGTTATACTCCCTCCAGGCCATAATAAGTGACCTTTTGTCTTTTTTATTTTGGTCCAAAATAAGTGTCTTTTTACATAATCAAAAAGGAATTAATTTTATGTTTCCAAAATTTGCCCTTATTTACATATCCCAATGTGTCAAGGTAACTATTAATTAGTGGTAATTTAGTAAATACATCTTTTTTTGAGTTAGTATTTTCTTAAAGGGTCAGTATGCCAAAGACTAAAAAATCACTTATTATGGATCGGAGAGAGTATTTAGCCGTAGCTTTAGCAAATATATATGGCTAATTAAGCACGTCTACATTTAATGCCAAAGGTGACAAAATTGAAAAATAATTCTTTGTTGGGGAGTGGTATTCTTAACGGGAGGTCTCGGGTTTGAGCTTTGAATGTGTAGTCATTTTTGTTAGGAAGCCTTTATATCCTAATATGAACTTTCTCGGTGCGAATTCAAATTTATTTGGGCTACAATATAAATATAAATGCCGGACGAGAAACCAAAAGAATTCTTGAAATAGGAAGTAGCATTTTTCTAAAACAATTATTTTGTCGATGCCACTTTCTCTCTGTGGCACTATTCAAGTCAACCATTTTAACATTTCAAAGTCGTCCACCATATTAGTTTTCAAAGTCTTCCATCTTCGTGCTCGTTTTGGAAAGAGATTCGTATTTCAAAGACTATAACATGCGCTTGTCCTCAAAGGTACTACTACGGTACACGACAAGTGATTAATTTAATATTTTATTTTAGTTTAAAATAAGTATCTACTTATATAATTAAAAAAAATTATTTATTTTTTTAAAATTATCCTTATGTACGTATTCCTAAAAATTTATTTACTTCTAACATTGATTATGTTGCAATATTTAATTAAGGGTAGTTTAGTCATACTAATTATTTTTGTCTAGAATTTTTATATTTTTTTAATGAATGTGTCATGGCAAATTGGTCACTTATTGTGGACCGGAGGGAGTATTAAACAGTTGAGTTAAACTGTGCATAAAAGTCTTTAAGTTTTCGTTCATCTAGAATAGCTATCATTAGGTGAAGCGAAAAAATGGACTAACTTAATTACAACGCATTAATTGGAAATGATACAGTTGGTGTATGATTTTCTTCTATTTTCCTTTGGTTAAGTAAACACCATTAAGATCGTAATTGACAAATTAGCTGGCAAAGAGTTTGTCGTTTTGAGCTCAAGTCAAAGTAGTAAGATTATAAACTAAATAAATTGCTTTGTTTAATCAAGTTGTGAAGACAGTTCCAGAAATAATGAAGCTGTCGAATAGTACCATAAGCTTGAGGCTTTTTTTCCCTCCCCTTATTTTCGAGGAATGATCTCCTACTTACAATTAAAATAGAATAAAGTGGAATGATATTGAATATTTGACAATTTATGTTGTACCTTGGGAAAAAATTGATCTTATTTACGAATCACATATTATCCAATCAAATTCAATCTCTCTCGATATGTTCTTCAAAAAATTCGATTCAGTGTGATTCTTCTCCAACTAATAAAGAAATTTTGACGGAATTATCACATATGAATTAGAGAATATTTCAAAGAAATAGCTTACTTCTTTCTCTCCGGAGGCAGAAAATATTATATAACAATAAAAATCACTTGTTAAAAAATCATAAAATTAAAATCAAATTTATAAAGGCCTGCAAAACAAATTGACTCTTATTTTCTTTATAAAATAAAGTGGGATCATAACATGAGTACCGATATGAAAATATTTAAAAAGAAAAAGGTCGATGAGGTTTTAATCGGGACAAATTAATAGATGAACTTGACGGATAAGTACCTCTTAACACAATCATGCTTAAAAAAAAAAAAAAAAAAAAAAATCTACCATGCCCTCTTTCACCCAAATTGCTCAATAATGTTACATCATGTGATATGCAACGTTAACATTGAATACAATACTAAGGGGTCGTTTGGTAGGTCGTATTAGGTAAAATAATCCTCGTATAAAAATTTAATCCGTCCAATACCATGTTTGGTTGGTCAATTCAATTTACTCCTACCTAATACATGGATTAGTTATCCCTCATATGAGGGATTAACTAATACCAAGGAAAGTAAGGGATTACTAATCCTTGGATTAGCTATACATGGATAAGACTTAAAATTATTAAATCAAGGGTATAATTGTAAAGAATATTTTATATAGTTTTAAACCAAACACAAATTTAGATTATACATTGCATAATTAATTTTTAATACAATGAACCAAACACTTGATAAAAAATAATCCCAGCATTACTAATCCCTACTAATCCATGCATTACTAATCCCTGCATTACTTGTGTTCGTACCAAACGACCCCTAAATAGAATCACACTGACAATTCAGAGGACAAATCCACTTGACTTCTTGTATGAGATTCCTCCCAGGTCAACGTACATGATACAAAAATGTTGAGAATGTTAAGTGTCTTCATTATATATGAATATAATACAAACAACTAGCAATAGTTAGTGACTCCTTAAGACGTTATAGCTGTCAGACCAAGTATATTAACGAATGCGATGCTTAAGTTAAAGTACAATAAGTTGCCACCTTATATCTGTTATGCGGCGCCTTTTTGAGGTTCTTTGAAAGGTCAATGTAAGATTAAGCAACTGATGTCAGTACGATCCCTGTCCGCCATCTGAGGTCCCTTCCGTATGCTATACTAGATTGTCAGTGCCGTACGGGAAAACCAATGTCGTGAACAACTGAGAACAGAAAAGAGAATTGAGAATGAAAGAAATCTTGATTGCATAAATAAAAGCTATGACAGAAAAGCTACACGGTGTCTAGGGGGAGAGACACCAGTACAGAGAATTGTTTGCTTGCTAGAAAGTTTTGAATGCTTGATCCCCCCTAATAATGCTTAAAGAAAATAAATTAAAGTTACATGATTTTATCTAAGGAAGCTGTAGGGGTATACTAAAAGAAAATGAAGTAAATCTACTCTATATTTACAATGAAAAGGACTTAGTCTTCTACAAGGTAGAAATAAGTCCGTTTGCAGCAACTTTGTCTTTAGCATCAGGGTCCGCGCGAGCGTTCTGCGCGCGCGGTGCTGTGGGCATCTGTCTGTGGCTGGGCACTGGCGCTGAGACAGAGGCGCCTGTGCGCTTGTCACTTGGAGCTGCCGAGACCACGAGGCCGATCGTGGCGCTAGGTGTTGGGAGGCTTGCCAAGACGCCACGGGGCGCGTCCAAGGGGTCATGGGGCATGGCCGGAAAGCCGTCCATGACATTCTCCCCTACCCGAGTTGGCGACGTCCTCCACCCCTTACTTGCAAGGTAGTCATCAATTAGGCTCTTGTAGGCTTTGAGGTTTGTCCCCCTCTCCCAAGTATTCTCCTGCATCATGTCCCTGCCATTTCACCAAAAACTCTTGGTGATCTTTCCTTGAGGCATGAATCACTCTATCATCGAGAATAGCTTCAGCACACCTTTTCCTGGTTGAATTAGGGCCTCGAATACTGGGTATTGTGAGTTGGATCCATGAGGGATCCTCCGTATCTTCCCGAAAAGGTTTCAGGAGACTGACATGGAAGACGGGATGAATTTTCCACCAAGCTGGGGTATCCACCCAATATGCAACTTTCCCAATGCGCCTTTCAATGGACAAGGGTCCAATATATTTTTGCAATAGGCGAGGGTCATGGACTCCCGCAAATAAGTACCGCTTTGGGATTTTGACTATCACTTTGTCTCCTACCTGATACTCAACAAAGGGACGATTTTGATCAGCATGCCTCTTCATCCACTTTTGGGCTTTTGCACTATCTCCAAAGTTCTCTTCCATTCTCTTGAAAAGCTAGCAGCTCGAGGAGATTTTGACATGTTTGGTGCATTCACAGTGTGTGGGAGTAGTGGTTGGTGTCCAATAACAATTTCAAAAGCGCTCTTGTTGGTACTAGAGCTCTTTTGTGAATTGAAACACAGTTGAGCAGCATCCAAAAGTTTCACCTAGTTCTTCCCGGTTACAAAGTGGCGGAGATATTCCTCCAGCATGCCATAAAACCGCTCCGTCTGGCCATCAGATTGCGGATGAAACTTGAACAATGGCTTAATTTTAACCCAAGGCACTTAAAGAGTTGAGTCCAAAAGTTGCTAGTAAAGCGCGAGTCACGATCATTAATGATGTCTTTGGGCAGGCCCCAATATTTGACGATATGAGAGAAGAAGAGTTGAGCTGTATCTTCTGCTGATATATACTGTGGGGCTGCTATAAAGGTAGCATACTTGAAAATCCGATCCACCAAAACCAAGATAGTTGTGAGATCCCCGACCTTGGGAATCCGGTGATGAAATCCAGGGAAACGCTTTCCCAAGGTCTCTTTGGGACAGTCAGTGGTTCCAAGAGCCCCGCTTATGTCAGACGGTCCGACTTGTCTTTCTGGCATACTAGACAAGTCTTCACATACTGAGCGACGTCATCGGCCATTTGAGGCCAATAATATGCACGGCGAAGTAACGCCATGGTGCGTTCTTCACCAGGATGACCGGCCCACAAAGTGTCGTGGTATTCCGCCAGAAGGGTCCTTCGCAGATCTCCTCCTTTGGGAACATAAAGTCGGTTTCCTTTCACTTTCAGGAAACCATCTTCTGTGTAGAACTGGCGAGTCTTGCCTTGTTCTACCAAATTAACCAAATACTGTGCAGCCGGATCCTTGATAGTAGACCTTGTATCTGGTCTTTTATGGTGGTCGCTACTTCGCTCCCCCTTAGGGTGGCGAGTATACACACTGATGCTAGATCCGCTCTCCGACTGAGTGCATCGGCGACATGATTACTCTTCCTACTGCGGTACTTTAGGTTGAAGTGAAATTCCGCTAGGAGTTCCTGCTACCTGGCCTGTCGACCATTCAGCTTCGGTTGAGTCATGAAATGGCTAACAGCCGTGTTGTCTGTCTTGACCACGAACGAGGTTCCCACCAGATAATGCCTCCAAAGGCATAGGCAATGGATGACATCAAATAATTCCTTCTCGTGGGCGGCATAGTGCAGCTCTGCATCCTTCAGCTTCCGGCTCTCATATGCTACAGGAAGCCTTTCTTGTAGTAAGACTCCACCAAGTGCATAGTCGGAGGCATCCGTTTGTACCTCGAATGGCTTGGTCAAATAAGGGAGGGCCAAGACAGGGCTACTAGACATAGCCGCTTTCAATGCGTTGAAGGCCTCCACTCCCCTGGGTCCCTAATCCCAAGGCATAACCTTCTTGAGAAGTTCTGTCAGGGGTACCGCGATGAGGGAGTAATTCTTTACAAAACAGCGATAGAAATTGCATAGGCCAAGGAACACCCTCAAGGTGTGGACATCCTTAGGCGGCGGCCAATCTGTGATAGCCTGAATCTTCTGTTGGTCTATCTTGATCCGCCCTTCCTCAATGACATGCCCGAGGAAGTCGATTTGTTTTTGAGCAAAGTAGCATTTGGACAGCTTCGCATATAATTCGTGCTCCGCAATCGTGTTAGGACCTTCCACAAGTGCTTCGGGTGTTCTTCTAGTGTCTGGCTATATACGACAATGTCATCCAAGTAGACCATCACGAACTCGTCAATATATTTCCGAAAGACTTGGTTCATCAGGGTGCAAAATGTGGCTGGTGCATTAGTCAAGCCGAATGGCATAACCAGGAAGTCGTATGACCCATATCTTGTCACGCACATCATCTTGTGTTCATTGCCCTCTATGATCCGAACTTGCCAATAACCTGTCTTCAGGTCTATTTTGGTGAACACCGTCGCACCACCCAATTTGTCGAACAAGTCTGCCATGAGCGGAATAGGATACTTGTTCTTCACGGTGATTTTGTTTAGAGCTCGGTAATCCACACCGAGTCGTAAACTCCCATCGCTTTTCTTTTGGAATAGCATAGGGGGCCCGTATGGAGACCTGAAGGGTACAATGATCCATGTGTCTAGGATTTCCGTCAATTGTCTTCGAAGCTTGGTGAGTTCGGGTTGTGACATTCTGTACGGCGCCAGGGCAGGTGGCTTCGCACCCGGCACCAATTCAATCTCATGGACCACAGTGCGCCTAGGCGGGAGTCGCTTTGGCATGTCTTGTGGTATGACATCTTCAAATTCCAGTAACACCTCCTTCACGGGTGCAGGAAGAGGACCCGAGGAGCGTTCTATATCTTCAATGCAGAGGGTAGCCAAGAACGTAGGTTGATGTCTTTTGACCTCTTCTTCAACTGCAAGGCTGAGATGTTCTCGGCGGCCATCTTCATGGGCATGCACGGGATGGTGCAGGGCTTGGCCCCATTTGTTCCCATCATCAGTAGCATGTCTGCATACGACACGGGCATGGTGTTGGTTTGCCTCAGGAATTCCATCCCCACTATCAACTCGAAGTTGTCTATGACCACCACCCGCAGGTTGAATTTTCCTTCGTAAGGGCCAAGTTTCACTGGTACTTCTCTGGCTATTCCACCAATTGGTTGAGGGGATGAGTTGATAGCCTTGACACGACCTCTGCCCTTTCCTACAACTAGGCCAAGGCGCTCCACCTGAGTCGAGGCTAAATAGTTGTGGGTCGCACCCGTGTCTATCATCGCCCGAATGGGTTTGCCATTTACCTTCATATCGACGAACATTAAGGTCCTCTCTTGTTTAGGAGGAGTCCTCTCATCCGCCTTCTTTTTCCCTTTCTTGTTGATTGGGCAAGGGTCCTTCTTCTTACGAATACCAGCACTGGCTCCCACTAAGGCTTCAGAAAGAGAGCCAACAATTGCATTGAAGGCACCTACCGGTTCGGTCTGGTCCGCATCATCAGATTCTTCATCTGTCCCATCATCAACAGCTTGATGGGCATTCATCTGTACTTGTGGGCATTCATTATTCCAATGTGGTCCGCCACAATGACGGCATCCTGAAAGGGGTTTCCTCCCCCAATCGTTGTTGTTAGATGCAGTGCTAGTACTGCCTGAGGAGGGAGCCTTAGATTTGGTTGCACTCCGATCTCCTCCACTTCTGCTTGGGCCACCAGTACTCGGATGGCCCCCGTTGTATCCTCCTTTGACAGTCTGTTGAGGCCTATCCTTCCGAGCTTCCACTTGATAATTCCCAAGGTATTCCGCTGCTTGGATCGCCTTAGCTAACGTGTCTACCCTTTGTCTTTGGAGTTCCATACGGGCATAGGCTTTCAACCCTTCCAGGAAAGTGAAGAGTATGTCTTTTCCCCCATGTCGCATATGCTCAGCATGAGTGCGGAGAATTCTCGTACGTAGTCTCGCACTGATTTGGTCTGGCGAAGCTCCCGTAGCTTCCTCCTTGCATTTTTCTCAATATTTTCGGGGAAGAACTGCGGACGTATAGCTGCCTTTAGTTCCGCCCATGTGTCGAGAGTATCTTCACCGGCTCTGATAGCTTCGTATTTCACCCGCCACCAGAGTTTAGCATCACCTTGAAGATACATGGCAGCAGTTGTCACCTTCTTAGCTTCTTCTAGGCTCCCACAGCATCGAAGTATTGTTCGATGTCAAAGATGAAGTTTTCCACTTCTTTGGCATTCCGAGCACCACTGTATGGCTTTGGCTCAGGAATTTTCAGTTTCTGTGTTGCGGGGGCGAAGTTCACAGCAACCCCGGTTTGGTTCCCGCTTCCTTGAAGTAGGCCTTGTAAAGCAGCATTGACAACGTTGAGCTGGCCTGTCAAGTTGTCTATAGTTTGTTGTATGGCAGTCACTCTGTCTGCCTCTTGTGCCTGTGGGCTAAATCTTCGGCATGCTCCTGCTGGAGGCCCTCAAATTTTTCAAAAATTTCGGCTGCCTCTGTGGCTGCCATTTGCCAGCCTCCTTTAAAGTCGCGGTTGATGTTCTCTATGTCAACTTCGACCTGGTGCATCCTACGATCCAGGTCGTCCAACCTTTGTACTAGGCTGGTCTTTATGTCAAGCACCGTTTCCACGATGGGCTGTAATGCTTCAACAGTCTCCTCAAGGGTCGCGATGCGATCCCCATGATTTACCATGGTCAGAAATTATGGTAATTACAATGTTATCCCTCGTCCGATGTCGAGCCTAGGCTCTGATACCAACTGTTACGCGGCGCCTTCTTGAGGTTCTTTGGAAGGCCAACGTAAGACTAAGCAATCGATGTCAGTACGATCGTTGTCTGCCAACTGAGGTCCCCTCTGTACGCTAGACTAGATTGTCAGGGCCGTATGGGAAAACCAATGTCGTGAGCAATTGAGAACAGAAAGAGAATTGAGAATGAAAGAAATCTTGATTGCATAAATGAAAGCTATTACAGAAAAGCTACGCGGTGTCGAGTGGGAGAGACACCAGCACAGAGAATTGTTTGCTTGCTAGAAAGTTTTGAATGCTTAATTCCCCTAATAATGCTTAAAAAAAATAAACCAAAGTTACATGACTTTACGTAAGGAAGCTGTAGGGGCATACTAAAAGAAAATGAAGTAAATCTACTCTATATTTACAATGAAAAGGACTTAGTCTTCTACAAAGTAGAAACAAGTCCGTTTGCAGCAACTTTGTCTTTAGCATCAGGGTCCGCGCGTGGCGTTGTCTGCGCGCGCGGCGCTATGTGCATCTGCCTGTGGCTGGGCGCTGGCGCTGATTATCAGTGGGGCGACAGAGGCGCCTGTGCGCTTGTCACTTGGAGCTGCCGAGACCACGGGACCGACCGTAACGCTAGGCGTTGGGAGATTTACCAGGACGCCACGGAGCGCGTCCAAGAGGTCATGGGACAAATTAATAGATGAACTTGACGGATCAGTACCTAGAAAAAAAAAAAAAAAGATTTCTACTATGCCCTCTTTCACCCAAATTGCTCAATAATGTTATATCATGTGATATGCAAGTACGTTAACATTTAATACAATACTAAATAGAATCACACTGACAATACAAATCCACTTGACTTCGTGTATGAGATTCCTCCCGGGTCAACGTATATGATACAAAAATGTTGATAATGTTAAGTGTCTTCATTATATATAAATATAATACAAACAACCAGCAACAGTTAGTGACTCCTTAAGACGTTATAGCTGTCAGACCAAGTATATTAACGATTGTGATGCTTAAGTTAAAGTACAATAAGCTGCCACCTTATATCATGTGTTTATGTGAAGAGGCAAAATAAATTTTCTTCAATCCACGAATGACAAAAAAAGTCAGAATTAAAAACACGCTCTCTGTTTTGTTTTGACGAGATCTGATTGTGGAGATCACATTATGAGCAAATAGGATTGATAAACTAGTCAATTTTAGTAAATTTCAAAATGAAATGTCATAGAACGATTGTCCAGCACATAATTGCTTTAGAAATTTTAGCTCTGTGTAGTAATAATAATTATAACAAACATCAACTAGCTAGCAACATTACTTTTGGGTCAACGTACAGTACACAACACAACTAGCAATAGAGTTCCATTGAGTTCCATACCTCCTAAAATAAGCTAGCAAGTGTTATGCTAAATAATACAAGTGTACCACTTTATAGTAAAGTCCAAATAGGGAATTTGATTTTGAATCAGTCAACAAAGTTCCCTTTCACACTCTGCTGGATTATAAGTCATAAAATAAGAGGTTCTAGCTGTTGAACATGTGCTCAGAAATTAAGCAAGCACCCTGTCCCAGCATGTATTTTTGGGTAAATCCAACCAATTATGACCTGAAATAGCATATTACAGAGACTATAATTTTCGTCATTTTAAATGATAAAATACCAAAGATTTAAGTATATACACTGACAGTATAATTGCAGTTCACGAGTGACTGGAACTGTAAAATTCCACTTTTGTACTTCTCCATTATATGAATGAGCAACTCTTAAAAAAATCAAAATAGTGTCTGCAAGACTTGATCATTTTCTGAGCATTTGATCTATTGTTCTTTTCTTTTGTGGGTTCGAATGATAGTTCTGAATCAATCTACCGATCAAAATCAAGACAATATTATGATAATTGCGAAGCCTAATCTTTATTGAAAATTACTACTCGAAAATCTATCACAATAGATGATGTTCATTGCTACAGCTGCAGAAACTGTATCACAATTCAGGCATTATACAACAGCTTTACATTAGGGATGGCCCCTTGAAAAAGAAGTAGCTCTATAGGATATTCACAAAACGAATTTGACTAAATCAGACTATACCAAATATCAGCGGAAAAATGGAGGGTGAGTGTTAGTCAATGTTAAGCTCATTAGCTCAAATCATAATGCGTGATCACAGACACAAACTTGAGTTGGCTGAACAATTCACCTTCAAAGTTTTGGCCTTTGCTGAGAACAAAAATTCAATGCCAATTCCGGATGATCATAGAGTCAAATCAAAATTCTTGATCACCTTAGCTTATCTAGGATCGATCCAACTCTCTGTCAATTTATTCCCAGAAGATTGTGTAGAGGAATTTGGTTGACCGAAAAATCTTTTGCCGTGCAAATTAAATGGACTAAATTCTGAACTTCCAGAGTTGAGGAATGGTGGTTGTGTTGGCTGAAGAATTTCATGGTTGTCGGTGAGCATTTTCACGACACTCGACATGGAGGGTCGCGATTCTGCTGATGCCTGTACACAAAGCAGACCTACTTGAAGCAGCTTAGACGCCTCCTCTTCATTGAAGTTACCCTCTAACGAAGGATCAACTGCTTCACAAGATTTTCCAATTCCATACAAGTTCCACAACTAGAAACCACGACGAAATGAGTTTAGTAAGTATTATTAATGTCCATTATGGACAGATGATATATCACAAGAAAGTACCTGCTGCAGAAGAGAATTTGTATTCTGGAAAACATAATTGTTCTTCTTTCCACACACGAGTTCGATAACAAGAACACCGAAACTATAAACATCAGCTTTCTCAGTCAGTTTGCCACGTACAATGTACTCTGGAGCCATGTAACCGCTGCAATTTTAAATATGATTACTTCTTTTAATAATATCAAAGGAAGTTCAACGACCAGAAGTGGACAGAAAAAATAGAACCCCTAAAACTATATATGCAGTAGTTAACTTATACTAGCGAAAAACCTACTTTTACATTAAGTTATACATAAGTGAAAGGTCTCATCTCCCGGAAACATGGCTAAATTATAGAGTATAGACTCATAAGATCATAACAATGGACCTAAAATACAATACAAATAAGTAGCAGTACGAAATAATAGCAAGACCTTAACGATGACATAGCTAAATAAAACAGATCCACTACTTCTTACTGTATCGAGATTTAATCATTTCAGCATACAATTTGTCTATAGTGTTTAATCCTCCTCACTGGTTAAAGAAAACGTAAGAATAACCCCAAAAAAGTACAACTTACAGTGTACCAGCAATAGCTGTGCTAATATGAGTCTTGTCTTCAGGAAATAACCTGGCTAGACCAAAATCAGCAATTTTTGGCGTGAAATCTTCATCTAGAAGAACATTGCTCAACTTTATGTCTCTGTGGATGATCCTCAACTTTGATTCTTCATGAAGATAGGCCAAGCCCTCAGCAATACCCAATACAATTTTGTATCTTTGATCCCATGTAAGTGGCTGAAGGTTCTTTGTGTCTGATTCAGTGCAAATTGAAGTCATTTACGTAAGTATGCTCTACTTCAGAGGTAACAAGATAAGACTACACTAATTTAAGAGTTCATAATTAAGGTTGGATGCGATACTTACCAAAGACGTAATCCAGAAGACTATGATTGGGCACGTACTCATACACTAGAAGACTTTCTGGCCCTGTAATGCTGCACCCCAACAGCTTTACTAGGTTTTTGTGATGTATGCCGCTAATCAAATTGACCTCATTAAAGAAATGATCAACCCATTGCCTCGTATTGAAGAAGAGCCTCTTTATAGCAACAACCTGACCATCCGGCAAGATCCCCTATTTCATGTGGAAACATTATCATAAGACATAAGTCTTTGCGATAAGAAAATAATGTTCAAAGAAAAATTACCTTGTAAACAGAACCAGAACCTCCTTGTCCCACTTTGTTGGAGTTGTTAAAGTAATTTGCTGCCTTCTCAAGAGTTTCATAGGAAATATTTAGTTTTGATTTATTAACTGTTCTTATGAGTGCTCCTAGCTGCTTCTTCTCTATATCATCAAACAAAATTCTAAGTGAAATTGCCATTTGATAAATCAAAATAATGAAAATGATTGACTTAGAAATTAGTACCTCTCTTTTGTTTCAAAACCTTCTTCCGCATAAAGAATGAAACAGCCGACACAATAAGTAAGAAAGCAGAAATACCCAGGGTTGTTGCCAGAATAACAGCCAAGCGACTCGATCCTCCTGATAATTAATCATAATGTGACCACATGAATTACTTAATTTCATATGATATTAGAGGTCTAGGATTCAAATTTCATACTAACAGAAATATTCATGTGTTTGGCCCATAAAGAATCAAGCCGGCACATGTTGATGATATAATTATGTAAATAAAAGCATAATTTTTTTAACATTATTAAAACCTTCAGATGAGATGATCCCACAATTAAACAAGCAAAGAATTTAGAACTTACCCCCATTTCCAATAGGAGGAGTATCACTTGCAGAATTGTTAAAGAACTTCTGAGTAGAATACCTAACATAACAACCAGTATTCAACACCCTCCCCTCTTCCTTAGGATGACAAGAACCAATCTTTGAAACTGCATCAGAAAGACACCTTTGACAAGCACTCCCATTCACAAATTCCCAACACTGAGCCAACCCATAAACAGTCAAATTCCCAGTACCCACAACCGCCGTTAAAAAACCATCATTCCTCAAACCTCCCACCTCCAAATTCCTCACTAATTTCCCAACATTTTCCTCAAACAAACTCTGATCCCCTGAAAAACTCATGTTCCCACAAATTGTCCTATCCACAGAACTCACACTTTCATTAAAGAACTTATAATAATCATACCTTAAAAAACACCCATCATAAAATAATCTCCCACCAGTAATCAATCTCTGAAATGGTAAGCACCTTAGGATCTGTGTTTTACACTGAGCAAAACAGAGATTACAATCTCTTTGTGATAAGTCTTTCATGCACTCACCATAAGCATAAACTGTGTTATTTCCTGTTCCATTTATTACAGCTCCATATTGTTGCCGTGCAACTAGTGGTGTAACGGAATCCATGGCTGCTAAAAAACTGGCTACATAAACTTGACGATCAGTTTGTGAAGCGGTTCTGTTTGTACATATTAAAGCTACTTCTGTAGCTCTTGGATCAGAAATTGATCGATTTATGAATGAAAATAGTGTAAATATGAATAAGCATTTCACTGGAGAATCCATTTTTGGAGAATTTCAAGGAATTAAGCTATGAAAATGGAGTTTGACGACATAACTTGAAGGTATGGGCGAGAAGTTGCAGCTGAAAAAAGGAAGTTTACTTTTCTTTGTTTTTTGTTCAAAAGAGTGAAATGAGAAGCCACTATGTGTACAGTATGTAGGGTCTACCGGCCACCGAAGCTGACGAATTTGCAATTTCCAAATCTAAGATAGAAGACCTTTCTAAAAATATATAGAAAAAAAAAAAAAGTTAAGATGGAAGACTTGGTATTTATCTTGTTGACTTTTTTAGGAAATGAGAAAGTTACAGCTCGGTGATCTTCAATTTCTTTTTTTATTTTCTATTTTCTGAGTGGTCTAGAACATGTAAAGAAAAAAAGAAAAAAGATAAGGACTAGAGAGTCTAATTTGTACTATTTTTTCTTTTCTTTGGGGGTCAAATATTCTTGCGGCTCAATCAACGACTATAAGTTTGAACACGAATTTAGGGAGTTACAAAATGTTGTTCACATTTTTTTTAAAAATAGAATCACTAAAAATTGAGACTCAAACTCAAACTTTTTAATTATTTTTGGTCTTTGATTGTATAAGGTAGGTAGATTACATTTACAATACAATTTGTAATAAGACAAGTAGCATAGGATGGTGTTGTTAGCTTTAAGTATTTAAGGTTAAATTAATATTTTTACATCATCAAACCACGCGGCTCAAAAAGTAAAATATTAATTGAGGCAAAAAATTTAATTAATTCGACAATTACGGAAGTCATTTTCTTTCTATTTCTTTACACAATTTTAACATACTAGCAAACAATGGAAATGATTTTGTTAAGAAACTTTTCTTAAGAAATATGTTACGCCACACCTAATACAGTCTTATACTTTGGTTAATATCTTTTGTTCCCTTAATTGCTACTCCATAAGCGTAAGTTTGAAAGATCGGTTTTCAACTTTGGCCACCGGATTTACATTTCTAAGTACTAATAAAAGTTTCATTTCGTGTCAAACCTGATTGCTTAATATAATAGAGTTACAAATACTTATAATTCACCTTTTTTTTCTTTTTCGTTTTTTTATTCCTTCGTTTGCTTCTGTTTGTCCGGTGATAGTTTCAAACTATTGAAAGAGTTCATATATGTTGAATGAATGGTAGATACATTGACAGTTGTATACAGCTGTATAAGTTAAAATATTAGCTGGTTAGTTAGAAGAGTAGCTAATGATAAATGGATCTTGGGTCTAACTCAATCCCAAAAGCTAGTTTATGAGATGAGGATTGCTCAAGATCATATAAGGAGACCAAAGACCTCAAATCCCACCGATGTGGGACAACTCAACACACCCCCTCACGCCCAGGCCTGCACTCTGGAGCGTGGACAACATAAATGGGGGCCCAACATCGGTAACAATAATTGGGATGGGCCTAGCTCTGATACCATGATAAATGGACCTTGGGCCTAACTCAATCCCAAAAGCTAGCTTATGAGATGAGGATTGCTCAAGACCATATAAGGAGACCAAAGACCTCAAATCCTAGCGATGTGGGACAACTCAACAGTTAAGCAGTTATTATAAAATGTACAGTGTCTTTCCGTTTGTTGGTTAAGTAAGTTATCACTGTAGTAATGAGAAGCAGTTGCTTTCTTCTTTTATTCTTCTTCATTTCCTGCTCATTAATAGCTTCGAATCTAGATCTCATCATGGTATCAGAATGAGTGTCATTGATCTACGCTTCACGACTTCGATTCTATATTCTTCTCACTCAATTTTCAGCTGGATTACTCAACTAAGCTGTCTGATTGTTTCGACTCCCAAAAGCTAGGGTTCGCTCGATTTGAGCAATCAACATTTCTTGTGCAGTTGTGTTTGAGCTTAATTTCTCCTTGGTGAAAGAAAAAAATGGCGATTAACACTGAAGATAGTGGATCGACTCCAGTTGATGCAACTGCAGCTCTGATAATTGACCAGCATCATCCTTTATTTCTTCAACCCAACAATATTCCAAGTAGCTCTCTAATTTCAGTTAAGCTTACCGGACCTGAGAATTATACTTTGTGAGGCAGTACTATGCGTGTAAGTTTGCTAGGAAAGAGCAAGCCAGGGTTTGTAGATGGGAGGTACCCTACGGAGAAGTTTCCTCCTTTTCTACATGAGCTGTGGGAAAAATGTAATGCTATTATGCTGTCGTGGATTATGAATCTGTGAGTGCCGAGTTATTGAGTGGCATGGTGTATGCCTCAAGTGCTCGCAAAGTGTGTGGATCTCGATGAAACATTTGACAAGTCAATGGTTCCAGACTGTTGTTCCTACACAAACAGATAGCTACCCTTACTCAAGGGATTTCATATGTCTCTGCATACTTTTTGAAGTTGAAAGAGCTATGGGTAGAATTTGATGCCCGTATGCCTTGTCCTGGGTGTGGCTGTGAAGAATTTGAACATTTTAAGTAACAAAGATTGCTTCAGTTTCTTATGGGCCTGAATGAAACATACTCTCAATCTAGTAATCAAATCTTGAACATGTTACCAAGACCATCTATAAACAAAGCATATTCTATGATTATCTCTTAGGAGAGCAGAAGAGCATTGGCTAAACTCTCACAAGTCTCAGAGGTTCATGATGTTACAGCTCTGTTCAGCGGCAAGGGTGCTAATTCCTCTGGGACCCGAGCTCAACTCAATAACAAGAGTAACCTTGGTCATGGTCATACCTATGTAGGAGATGGAATGACTCACACTGGGGCACAACACTGTTTAGCAACAAAGGTTGTTTACCCTTAAAACCGGATAACAATTGAATTTATTCGTGGCGCTAAGGATTTGTGAACCAGTTTGATACTAAGTGAAAATATGGAAAAAGCAATTAAAATATTATGATAAGAAAAGGACAGTCAAACCGCGAATTGGCGATGAACTATGAGAAATGGAAAAATATTCTGATGAACAGCGAATGTAGTGTTGGAGAACAGTGGATGCGATAAGAAATAGCCAAAATATATTAACTGTGTTTTCAGAGAATGTTGTGTGTTACAATGGTGAATGAGAACGCCTCTTATAGGCAAAAATAAGAATCCCAAATAAGGTAGGTAACTAATTACAAGATAAATCCCCTTAAATACGGGATTGAATCTCCTTAAATCGTGGCATAACGGCTATAATGGTTGAGATAATTACTCCTGGCGAGATACCCGGTGAATGGCGAGATACACGGTTTGAGGCCGACCCTCAATCTCTAAATGTTTCTCGGCCAACCATATCAGTCGTCTCGTCTCGGCTGCTCCAACCTGCGTGCCCGACTTCTCGATCCCGGACCGAGGTAGTTCGGCCTCATACTATATCCGTCCTGTCTTCCCTTGATTGTGACCGGCCCGATTTCACTTAATTATATCCGACCCGATTTCATTTGATTGCACCCGACCCAATACAGATAGTCCCCGCGTTTATTGGAGAGTAAGGACAAGAAACGATATGAATTTCCGCCCTCCGATCTCGTGGGGCAAGTAACCGATATACGCATTGATCACGACACATAGGCAGAGTCATCAACTAATATATTCAAAAGAAACCTAGGCGTGACGACAGAGTTGTGACGTACGCGATTGCCAATGTAGGCAATCATCACAGGTCCCATCTTCAGAACATCGTTCCTGTTGCAGGCATTTAATGCGTGCATTTAATGCCTGGTTTCCTCGTGCTTGATGTCGCCGCCTTTGGTAAACTATAAATAACCCCTTTTACCACGGATTAACTTCTTTACTTTTACTCTATTAACAAAACTGCTTCTTTCAAACTTCTTCCTTGATCTTATTCTCCAGAAAGTACTCAAACCCTTCTGAAATTTCCTTTAGTTCTTGCTCCTACTATCTCAATGGCAAAAACTTCCAAGTCGATTCCTTCAAGGCAAAATTCCCCTGCTCAGCCTGTTGATGAAACTGAGACGGTTCGTGCTGATGAGCCTTCATCAGAACCTCCATTGAAGGCTTTAGTCCCCGTAGGGTGTCACACCGGCTCCGATTTTAAGGTCGAAAAGGTCTCATCGGTGCCTGGTCGAGGCGAACCCGTGTCGGACTATATCAGCTCCAT
>MCJB01001837.1:0-13928 GCA_002018475.1 Nicotiana obtusifolia
GTAACCTCTTGTGGCAGGCGTGCCACCCGCTCCCACATACATCACATCCTGTGGCAGGCATGCCACCAGCTCCCATTCACAATATATCATGTGGTAGGCGTACCACCCGCTCCCATTCACAATATATCTCGTGGCAGGCGTGCCACCCGCTCCCACTTACAATACCACAACAATCACAAGAAGTCCCGGCATGGGGACGAGGCTACATAACAACTTCCCAATGAGGGGATAAACAACATCAAACAATCATCCTGGCCAGGGGAAATCAGCTATAACCAAACCATATTCGACTCCTATTTAGCTCAATCAATGTTAATACTCCATTACAGTCGAAGTTCTACAATTAACCTCCCAACCCAACTATCATTTCATTAAACCTAGACACGACGCTACTATTGTGACACCGGATCCCTTAAACTCCTAACGAGCCCCTAAGACACTACCCATGAATTAGACACTGAACCCCTTTTTGACTTCTAACAATTCCTTATTCACTAGTCTTTCTAACAATCTAAATTATGTGGAATAGGAGTTTCATAAGCCTATAATCAAGAGGAACAATTACAATGATAAATTCATGTGGTAGGCGTACCACCCGTCCTCATTTCACGATATCTCGTGGCAGGCGTGCCACCCGCTCCCACTTATATCACAACAATATCACGAATAATATTCAGAAAATTAGAACAATAGTTGCACCACAATTATTAATAAACGACCCACAGTCATGCTCGACACCAATGTATAGGTACTCGTCACCATACCTATACATTGTTCTCAACAAGAAGCAATTTAACAATTAGCACATGATATCTAGTCCCTCAAGCTAAGATTAGGACAACCACTTACCTCGATTTGCTTCTAAATTCTAGGTTTCCAATGCATTCAAATCTCTGCAACAATCAAAGCCACAAACCGTCGAGCCTCAAACTCGTCTTAGACTTCTAGTACTGTTCCACCACGAAATCATAGCAATTGGTGCTGGGGTTTTGGGGTTAGAAAGTGGGAAATTTTGTAACTGATGTTGGGGTGTTGAAAGGATGATTTCACGGTTGTTTTTCAGTGTATTTGGGGTTGTTTTCAGACGATTTCTCAGCTGGGTTTTGGTGAGTGTAAATGGGGAAAGCTGGGTTGGTAATTGGAGGTTGATAGCTATGTGGTTGAGGTGCTTTATGCAATTTGGGGCTGTTTACAAGGTGATTTGCTATGGTTTGAAGGTGGTTTGGTGAGTTTTACATAGTAAGTATCGAAAATAAGAGGGTTTTTGCATGTTAGGGTTATGGGTCCTTATTTATAGTGGGTCAAAAATCGGAATGAAAATAAGTTGCCAGATGCCAGAATGCGATCGCATTTCTGGTCGCAGAACACATATGCGGTCCGTATTTGGGCCGCATTTCTGACACAATATTTGACCCACAACTCTGTCTCACTCTGCGATCCTACTGTCAAATCTGCGGTTCGCGTTTCTGAAAATACGGTCCGCATTATCGCATTTTCGACGAAAGGTTTGCCCAGTTTTTCTGTTTCACTATGCGATCCAGGAAGTGAAATTTGCGGTCCGCATTTCCAGTATGCGATCGCATACTGACCGCAAATCCTGACCTGGTTCTATACCCAGGTTTCTGCTTTACTTTGCGATGCATATGTGAGATATGCGGTTCGCATATATGAAATGCGATCGCATTTCTTGCATTTCTCAATTTTTCGAACTCTTTTCTTAATTTATTCAAATTCTTATACCTCATACCCGGCAAGAATATTAAAATTGCACAATTACAAAGGGAAATTTGCACTTAAGGCAACCAAGTCTAAACAATTAGCATCACATTTGTTTCTACGATACATCGGGCCGTTACAGTTTGGATTAAAAAATGCTCCATCTGAATTTCAAAAGATAATGAATGATATCTTTAATCTAATTTCCAATTTTGTTATAACCTATATTGACGATGTCTTAGTTTTCTCAATAAACATCGACAAACATTTCAAACATTTAAGCATATTCTATAACACTGTTAAAGATAATGGATTAGCACTGTCTAAGACTAAGTACAGCTTGTTCTAGACAAACATCAGGTTCCTTGGTCATAACATCCAACAAGAGACTATTACTCCTATCCAAGATCCCTCTAATTTGCTGACAAATTCCCAGATCAAATTCTGGATAAGACACAGCTCCAAAGATTTCTTGGTTGTGTCAACTATATTTCTGATTTCATTCCGGGATTGAGCATTCTGCTGAAACCCCTCAATGACAGGTTGAAAAGGCCTCCAGTTCCTTGGACGGATGCCCAAACCAAATTGTCACGCAAATTAAGTTGAAAGTCAAGAGTCTCCCTTTCCTGAGTCTCCTCGATCCATCTGCTTTTAAAATTGTAGAAACAGATGCATCAGACATATGAAATGGTGGTATCTTAAAAGAACTTAAGAATGATAAAGAAAGTATCATTCCTTTTACATCAAAAAACTGGAACAGTTCACAACAGAACTATCCAACAATTAAAAAAAAAATTTGGCAATTATTTTATGCATATCAAAGTTTCAATCTGATTTATTGAACCAAAAGTTTTTGCTTCGCATTGACTGTAAGGCAACCAAATCTGTTTTGCAGAAGGATGTGCAAAACATTGCTTCAAAACATATTTTCGCCAGATGGCAAGTTATTTTATTAATTTTTGATTTTGATATTGGATATATAAAGGGAAGCTCAAATTCCATACCTGATTTCCTAATCCGTGAATTCCTTCAAGGCAGATAACGTACCTAAAAAACCTAAGCCCCAGCGATTAGCCTTACCAGTTCCGGAGGAGAAGCAACAACAACAGGCTATCATACAACATCCGAAAGACAAGTCAATTTCAGCAGTTGCTCAACAACAGATAATAGCAGTTGTTGCCAAAAAGCAGCAAACAACAGAAGCTGGACCAAGCCAGCCAAAATATAGATCGCCTGCAGACTATGCCATGAAAGGCATCCCAGTGGTGGTCACATCATAGACGATTCCGGCCAAATCAATTTCAATAGCCCAACCTTTTCTTCTGAAGATGATATTCAATCCTTCACCCAAATTTCAGATACTTCTCTCTATATACACTTTCTCTCACTAAAACCTCTCAAGCCTTAAGACTTTATACCCCTGTAAGCTTTTAAGTTTTAATTTTTTAATATCTGTATTTTAATTTCTTATTATCAATAACATTTCTGGACGGCTCTGTCGACAAATTTTATGTTTTAATCTTGCTTTAACATACTTGTATTTGGTCGGTTCTGCCCTATTTTATTTAGCATACATTTGCATATGGTCAGCTTTGCCGCCTGAGTTTAATTTTATTGCTTGCTTCCTGTTCCTTACATTCCTCGCATTTCCCAGTCCCCTTTACCCCTTCGGGGACTAGCTTCCGCCCGTTTGGTATCAGAGCCAGTGGGGAAGTAAGGATGTGATTCTTGTTTTTAACATACTGTTATGTGGTACCGCCGGATCTAGTTAAAACTCACAGATCCATTTATTTATGGTTAAGTTTGAGGGTTGTTCTTATTCTTATCTTGGTATGGTGCAAGGATGATAAATCTAAAGATAGATCTATAGATCTACTAATTCTTTTCCATAAAATGGTTAAACATATGATTTACTACTTAGAAACTTTGAAGATGGCACTGGGCTCCTTTCGGATCTGCACTGTAAGCATGGTTCCCAGGGATTATGGCAAGGTGATGCCTGTAAATATACCTAGTAGGCTTGCAGATGGTTGTAAAACCTTTGGGTCATCCAGAAGTAATTCTTTATAGAACAATCATAAAGGTCAACCGTTTTGAGTAAAAGAATTGGTATACTTACATATCTACCCTCTACGTCTAACACTAAGCACAATGGTAAGATAAAATCTGGACAGACCTCTTATAAGATCATAAAATTTATAAATCTATGACGTTTAACGCCAAATCTGACTCTTCCACATGCAGTAGAGTTAAGAACTTGAATAACTTCTTTATGAAACCAGTTGGTCTCTCGAGCCAAGAATAGAAAGCAATTTTAATTGTCGATATGTCGTACTTTCACTCCCTCTCTTCTAGATCTACAAGTTCTTCTTCCTCCTTATCTTCTTCCAATTTTAAGCTCAAATAAAAGATTAGTTTATCTGATTTGCAGCAATCAATTGGCGACTGAAAAATCCCCAAATATTCCTAGTCAACAATGTACAAGTCTCAGAAATGGAGCTTGACAAGTGATTATCACATGTCTACCATTGAGCAGACTATTCCTTTGGAATCAGACCATGAGAAAATCAAAATTATCAATATCAAATCTATTGAAAAGTATAGAAAGAAGTATAATTATCTTCATTTCGGTTTGGTACAGATAGCTACTAAGCCTTTATCGAGAGAAGTATTGGACACATCACTCCTACTCTGTCTTAGAGATTCGAGATTTCTAGAATTCAATGATTCCTTGCTAGGAATGGTTGAAACTAGTCTTTGTAATGGTCCAATTTATTTCGACTGTTTCCCTAACTTCACAGTCTCCCTTAAGGATAGAAATATCTTAGATGCCTTGACCCTAAACGTTAAGACATCTAATTATAGGACTAAAGCTGGTTTTCTCCCAGTAGCAATTATTTATAGGATCCAGTATAAGGCTATGAGTTGTGCCTTTAACACTGGAGCTATGAGAACTACTCACAAAGGTGAAACTGTTCTCTTTCAGACAAATCTGCAAAGGTCTCATCTGTCTATTCCTAAGCCAATCTCTTGGAATCAGGTCTCTCTTCCTGAAAACTGGCTTCTTCAGGATGCCGCTCCTGCTCAAAATCCACAAAACACGATAGTTTTCCAGATCCAACAATTCCCTTCCGGATCTGTGATAGTTTCCTTTCTGAGATCCCTTAGCCAAAGAGTTAGTTCCTCTGCCTCTTCGTAGTCTGAAATCCCATTAATTCATTCTGCTAGACATTCAGTGTCTTCATATCCCACTAGAGTCGAGACAGTAGATTTCTAATCTAGGGTTCCACAAGCTAGGTATAAGGTAGAAAAATCAGAAACGGTCTTCTCTGCCAACACTACCTACGACCGACCAGATTCTCCTACTTATACATCACTAGGTGCCGAATTAGGAGATGACAACATCGTTGGTGCTTTGGAGATAGAATTTGAAATTGACAAGAAAGGTCTCCAAAAAGAATTTTATTCTCTTGAAAATCTTTTTAAAAGAACTTGATTTTTATACAAGTACAAAGGAGAAGAAAGGAAGAAAATCTAATTTTCTAGTCTAAATGTTATTAAACAACAAATCAATTTCTTTGAATGGTTTGAAATTTATGCTGACTATAATCAAATAGATTTTCCATCTTCAAACTCAATTAATATTTCAAAAGTATGGAAAACCAATACCAGTGAAGAAGTAATTTTCGAACTTCCTCCGTCACAAGGGTTTTCAACAAAACTTTGCTAGCAACTCTTTTACAGCCTCACCTTTCAAAAAGAGAGCCGACACTGAGTCGATCACTAGCAAAGATATTAAAAATATTTTTGAACAAAATAATTATACGAACGAGTATTTACAAACTCTTGGAGAATACTTAGTTTCAAATTCATCTTCAATTTCTCTGAAGAAACTAACAGTAGGACTTTTTACCCCTACAACTCCATTATTTAAACCATACGAGATCCCTCGAACCCATACTAGAGAATTTGTTATGCACCACTCTGCGGGTTCTCCCAAACTCTATGAACTTCAACAAAGAATAGTGGAAATAGAGAAAACCTTAAAAGTCCAGGACACTCCAGTCCGACAGACTGAAGAGACATCTTCCTCTAGGATCATAGGAGCTTTAGAAGAAACCGACTTAAATATCGAATCTGAGCAATTTTCACAAATTTCTCTAGAACAAGCCTCCTCTAGAATTAACTCTTATTAAGTCATAATTTTTCAACTGGCGAAAGCCTCAAAAACTCCATTACCCTAGAGCTACACATCCAGACGTGGTCTTAGAAGAAAGACCTAATACCTTGCAGAATAATTGTAATGCTCATAATATCTATCAGTGGAATATCGATGGATGTTTCGAATATAATATTCTTGCCAAATTACAGCAGATGACCATGGTGGCTACTGTTTACAAGACCTCCCACAATTATTTCGACCAGAGTACTACTCATATCTTACTCGCTGGTTTTACAGGTCAACTTAAGGAGTGGTGGGACACACATTTAAGCGACGAGGAAAAACAATAAATTTTTCAAGCCGTGAAATTAGTTGAATTAGGACAACCAATCCTAAAGTATGGTGAAACTATTCCTGATTCAATTAGTACTTTAATATATACTATTATCAAAACATTTGTAGGTTGTCTAGGTATTTTTAGAGAAAAATCCTCTGAAATACTTAACAACCTTAAATGTAAAACTCTTTCAGATTTTAGGTAGTATAATGATTCCTTCCTCACCAGGATCTACGAAAGACCAGATGGGAATCTCCCTTATTGGAACGAGAAAGTCCTAGATGGCTTGCCTAAGTCTCTTAGAGATTTAGTCAAAGAAGAATTTCAGAGTCAATATTTCGCTAATATTGTTCCTTACGACCAAATCACCCTATAGCCAGATAGTTAGCTAGATTCAACAAGCTGCTCTTAAGATCTGTAGGCAAGATAACATGTTTAGGCAACTTGCCAAGGATAGGGCACAAAGATGTAGAAACTTAGGAAGAATATATATATTCTTCCTAACAGAAAAATCACCTCCTCTTTGTCATGGTGTATTCGAATTGGCCTGATGATTTGATAACAGAGATTCTAGTGAGGCTGCCCGTGAAATCTCTTTTACGATTCAAATGTGTGCATAAGAATTGGTACTCTCTTATTACAAGCTCTGTTTTTGTTAGAAAACACCTTCATCACACGGAAAACCCTACCCGTTTCTTAATATATATTTATGGCAAAGATGTGATCTCACAACCCGGCACCACTATTTATGTGTTGCCCGATAAAATATTACCCGGTTTGATTCCTGAAAAGCCTAATTTACAGATTCCTGTACAGTTGAATCAGTTAATTGGTCCTGTTGATGGCTTATTTTTCTTGCTCAATATTTCATATCAGAGCCATGTCAATGATTCACATCGTATGGCTCTGTGGAACCTAGCTACAAGGGAGTTTAGACCTCTTCCACTAGATCTTCCCAAGTTTACCCAATCTTATTTTAGGTATTTTGATAGTGTATTTGGTTTCTTTCTGATCAAGATGCGTATATTCCTTATGTGTGGTTTGCTGTCGTTTATTCATTAGATAATGACCGTTGGAAAAAGATAACTTGCAATTTTGATGCTGATCTATTAATACATAAGTCAATAATGAGCTCGGCCTGTTTCATTGGATTTTACTATTGGTGTGCAAACATTACTGGTACAGTCAGCCACAATACCTATAAGCAAATCCTCCTAATCCGATTTTTCGATATGCACAATGAAGTGTTAGCTAAATTTCCACAGCCTAACCATACACCAGCATTTGATCTTTGTGATCTCACTATCTATAAGGAGTCCCTTTGCCTACTAGTGCGTCATCTTGATCTCGGCGATGATCATAACAATAACTACTCTGATCCTCCAATTGATGTATGGATGATGAACGACGAGAGATTGTGGATTAAAGTTCTCAACGTGGTTCCTACGAGGACTGAACTTCTTAATGTGGTGCCTACAATATCTGAGTGTCATCCTATAGGGTTTTGGGGTCATGATAAGTTTATATTTTCACGTCATGAAAATATATATGACTCTAAAACTCATGAATTTACACATCTACTTGATAAAAACGAAGAGCGGTGTTATAGTTCTGTTTTTGATTACAGGGAGATTCCATCTAATGGGAAAACGTGTGTCATAGGCAAGCCGATGCCTTGGATCTCATTCAAGATTTTTTTTTTAAGATAGCGAATATGAAGAACTTTGAATGGAGGTGATTTTGTGTCATTCTTTGCGTGGTACAAAGATGGGAAGAAGCCTGCTATTAGAAAAATAAAATATGGTGGTGAACCGAGTTTAATAAATTTTTGTCATTTAGTTTATCTTTGATTGAAAATATGAGATATGTATGCTAACTATGTTTTATATTTTCTGTTGAAGTGCAGATTGTGAATATGGTACGGTTACTTGGTAGACATCTTTGTTTATATACATTGTGTGTCTTTACATTCCCGTGAAAACCTTTTATTCTACATCTTTTTACCACACAATTAGCTCGCCAAAGATCAATTGATAGCACCAGGGATTTCAACGGGCACTGTAAGTGATCAATTAACTCATATTTTGCACAAAGTTCTATTACTTTTAGTGGTGGCTCCGTAATTTCTTATGGGCACAGGCATTCCATAATTTAGTCTTATTGAATATACCCCAATTCTGAGATTTATATTACTCTTTCCAAGTGGCATGTCAGGTTTGAGGCGTTCTCGTTGGATAAAATGACCTCCCTCAAAGTTCAGAATTTCGATCAAATCACACATCGAATACTGGGCCTTCTAATTCTGAAAGTTGATACGACAAACCCGCTGTTAGAACAAGTTGTTCAAAAATTCTACATTAAAATATTCACACCAAATAAAATAGTTATAATTGGAGTTTTTATATATATTTGGTCTTGAAAATAAGCTAAATCCTCAACCCTTAGATCCTCCTTCGAACTTGTAAAGTTGCCCCCCGGACAACCATAAAATAATGTACCTAAATTAGCCCACTACTGTCTCGTTACCTACACGGCCTAAAGACCTCTTGAATCACGATGAAATATTATATGCAAGGAGATCATCCTATAGCTTAGAGATAATATTCATTCCTTAAAAGTTAATACTTAGAAACAAACTATTCAAACAGTTTCATGGTGCTCTTGACATATCCAAAGCACAATTGAATTCTGTTGTGAATTCATGATGTTTTAACATCTTCATTTTAATCAGAATCTGTAATTATATGCAATGTTAATTAGTTAAACATTAAGAAATAACTAAACTTTTAAGAGTAAAAAATATTTAAATTCACATAACAAATATTATTAATTTTGAGTTTGAACTACTCTTTATGTTATTTTTAGTTCCCTATATTCTTTTTAATTAAATACGTTTATTGAGTCAACGAGCACGTGCAACCTTGAGTCAAGCAAGTCTCATGGGCCACAGACTTACTTGGGCTGCGATTAAAAACTTCATTTCTAAATGGGCTCTAAAATTTTTAGCCCAGCCCTACTAAATATTACGCGGCGCCTTCCTGAGGTTCTTTGGAAGGACGACGTAAGGCTAGGCAATCGATGTCAGTACGATTGCCGTCCGGCAATTGAGGTCCCCTCCGCACGCTAGACTAGAATGTCAGTGCCGTGCGAGAAAACCAATATCGTAAGCAACGAGAGAATTGAAAGCAGTAATTGATGATGAATGCTGATTGTATTGCTGATGATGAAAGCTATTACAAAGCTAAAGCGGTGTCGAGGGGGAGAGACACCAATACAGAGAAATGATTGCTTGCTTGAATGTTTGAATGCTTGTTCCCCCTAATACTGCTTAAAAAAAATAAACCTAAGTTACAAGAGTTGACCTATAAAAGCTGTAAATGCATACTGAATGTAAAATGAAGTAAACCTACTCTATATTTACAATGAAAAGGACTTAGACTTCTACAAAGTAGGAGCAAGTCCAGTGGCAGCAACTTTGTCATGAGCATCAGGGTGTGCGCGCGCGACACTATTTGTGTCTGCCTGCGGTTGGGCGCTGGTGCTTGGATCATGAGGGATGCGCGCGGCATTGTCTGTGCACGCGGCATTATCTGTGCGGGCGGCATTGTCTATGCGCGTGGCGCTGCTGGCACTCGCAAGCCGCTGGGCGCCGGCAAGGAGTGTTGGTGGGGCGACAGAGGCACTTGCGCGCTTGTCACTTGGCGCTGCCGAGACCACGGGACCGACCGTGGCGCTAGGCTTTGAGAGGCTTGCCAGGACGCTACGGGACGCGTCTAAGGGGTCACGGGCGAGGCTGGAAAGCCGCCCATGACATAAATAACAACCTGGGTTGGACCGGCACATTGGAACAAACCCGTTCTAATTAGTACTATTCTCCTATTTAGCAACGCAGATAATTGCTCCACATTTTTTCGCACGATAGTATATATCAACGAGAAATCAAGGACCCGATTTTCTGCGGCGGACACCTAACTGCTATTTCGACTTCTAACTCAGAAATTTTAATTAAGCGTTGACCGACTCCTAGTCCTTGTAGGAGTTTAAAATAAAAAATAAGCCGCCTTAGTGAACTGAGCTCTATTAATATTAGTGTATATATTCCCCACGTAATTACTACTATTCATTACAACTCTCCCAAACTTTTGAAGCAGTGAAGAATTTGTTAAATTGCAGTATGGAGTATTCTAATTGGCCTGATGATTTGGTAAGTAGAGATTTTTGCCCGTGAAATCTCTTTTACGATTCAAATCTGTGTGCAGGAACTGGTACTCTCTTATTGCAAGCTCTTTTTTCGTTAGAAAACACCTTCATCACAAGGAAAACCCTACCCGTCTCTTTATTCTGAGTTACAACCCACCTCCCCCACCTCTATTCTGCTATCGCCCGGTGTGATTCCTATACTTGAACAACCTAGTTATTTTCAGATTCCTATAGAATTGGATGAGTTTACTGGTCCCGTAAATGGCATATTTTTCTTGTACAAAGATTTGGATTCAGCTGGTAATAATCGGATGGCTCTTTGGAACCCAGCTACGAGAGAGTTCCGACCTCTTCTTTCTCCCCCATATTTCCTCGAACTCAGCCAATTATATGAACCTTCTGAAGTTCACATATTTGGCTTCGGGTTAGATCCATTAAGTGACGATTACAAGGTGGTTTGCGTTTCGCATTTTTGGGAAGACGACGATAAGCAGTTTGCTGCTGTTTATTCATTAAACAAGGGCTGTTGGAGAAATCTAACATACAACTTTGAAATCAGTGCTACAAATCTGAAACATTCATCGGCTGGACCTGTGTGAATGGAGTTTATTATTGGAGTAAAACAAGAGACATTGAATTTGAAGAGGTCCTTCTACTCGAATCTTTTGACCTACATAATGAAATGTTTGGTGAAATTCCAGTTCCTGATATATGTATATCAGGCATTGTTGGTGTTCATCTTACTCTTTGTAAGGAGTCACTTTGTTTACTCGTGAGTTACTTCAGTCCAGATAAAAGAAGTATTGATATATGGCTGATAAACGACGAAAAGTTGTGGATTAAAGTTCACAATGTAGTGCCTAGTACACCTGATTATTACCCTCTTGGGTTTTGGGATGGTAAGCTAATTCTTGAAAATAAGAAAAATGTACTATTTTATGACTCTAAAACTCGTGGATTTACGCATCTGTTTGATACAAAAGATAAGTATTGCGACATGTGGCGTTCAAGTAATTACAGGGAGAGTCTAGTTTTCATCAAAAGCAAAAATATGTGTGATCGGCAAGGCGATATCTTGAATCTCGTTCAAGAATTTTTTGAAGATTGCGATACGTCTGAATGTATCATTCAAGAATATGAATATGATTAACTTTGATAGGAGGTGATTTCCTTGTCATTCTTTCCTAGGTGGGAAGAAGTTTGCTATTCTGAACTAAGTTTAGTAATTAGTTGGACTTTCTTATTCAGTGGATCATCTTTAATTGAGAGTTGATGCATATGGGACCCAGCTAAATACTATCTCCATGATTTTATAGTTCCCCTGTGTACCTAATTTGAAGAAATTGGTAAGTGTAAAAACAGAATATGCAGCAAAGTGTCATACCAAGTAAAATAGTTTTATAATCGAAGTTTTTATATGTGGTCTTGAAAATAGGTGTATATCATCACTAATATTACAATTAAAGAACATGAAAATCAACAAAGGTGCAGAGGGAGGATTACAACTCCAATTCCTTGTCAGTAGTTTAGACTTTACCATATATAGCTTCTAGTAGTATGTTCTTTTTCATCGTATATTGTATTTAAATTATATACACCGACACTATAAAGAATTTTTGTATTGTTAGAATAATTTAATTGATTGTAGCAGTTTATTTTTTTCTATTGTTATATATACTTGTTGTCACGATCCAAAACCACGTGATCGGCATCTGGCGCACTACCCGACTCGAGTGAACCCAACTATACGATGCAGCCAAACCATATGCATGAAAATCATTTTAACTACGGAAGCTCTTTGAACACTACTAGAAAACAGGTCAAAAGTGATCGAAAAAAGCGACCAAAGTTGGTCACAATTTGCCCAAAAGCGACTAAAAAGCGACCAAAACGGCCTGGTCAGTATTCAGGTGGTCACAAACAATTTGCGACCAAAGTTGGTCGTAAATTTGAGACCAACATTGGTCTCTATCACAAAAGGACCAAACATTCCGGAAAAACATATAGAGACCGACTTTGGTCGCAAATTAGCGACCAAAGTTGGTCGCTATATTTCTTTTAAATTAATATATTCTGGGCAATAGCGACCAACATTGGTCGCTAAATTAATTTTTTTTTTTAAATTCTTAATATGCGACCAATGTTGGTCGCTAATCAAAAAATTTAAAAAAAATTTAGCAGTTAGCGACCAACTTTGGTCGCTAACTTCTAATTTTTTTTTTATTTTTTGATTAGCGACCAACTTTGGTTGCTATACTCCCAGATTTTAAAAATCTGGGCAATATAGCGACCAACCTTGGTCGCAAAAGTTAAAATTTAATTTTTTTAATAGATTTGCAACCAAATAGCGACCAAGGTTGGTCGCTAATTTGCAGATTTTTTTTTTCCCAGCAAAATAGCGACCAACTTGAGACCAACGTTGGTCGCTTTTTTTGGTTCATTTTTTCCAGAAATTGCCTGTTTTGGCAGCTACACCACCTGCCAGCTTACCAAATTCCTAAAATAGGCATTTTATGCCATGAAAACAAGAACAACGACAACAACAACAACAAACAACATTAACGACAACAATAACAACTATAAACAACAACGAGAATAACAACAACAATAAACAACAACATCATTAAACAACAACATTAAACAATAACAAAGTCTAAACTTCAAATGAACTTATACATTAGTTAAATGTTATTACAATTCAACGTTTACTAATGTCTACATCATGAGTTTCATCGTCGGATGAAGTGTCATCACCATGTTGTGGATAAGGGTGTTGTTGTGTAGGACCGGAGGGATAATAACGGGGATGACGGGAGGAAGTAGCAGGGGGAGGGTGACCATCTGGCGATGATTCACGAGACCGGGGAATCGAAAAAGTGCCAGAAGCCAAGAGAGATTTGAGCTGCTCTTGTATGGCAACATACTGAGCATCTTTAAACTTTTCTCTTTCTTCTCTAACCTTCTCTCTTTCCTTGGCAGCTTCTAGCTCGGCTGTGAGCTTTGCCAAATTCTCCCGCATAGAGGAGAGGCACTCCTCATCAAGTTGCTCCGCTTGCGAGGAAGTGCCTATTCCTTGCATTCCACACCTATAGCGGTGGAATTTCTTAGCAGGAAGCCCGTATACCTTCCCCCCTTTTGGACCGCCAGCAGCCTGCGTCCATAATCTTTCAGCATCCTCGTCCGACGGTTAGATTGGGTCGCCCGATGAAGATGGTGGCTGGCTGCGTACAAATTCTTCAACCTCAGCTGTGAAGCGACTCTATAAGAAAAATTACATAGAATTAGTATTCAAAAGTTATATACAACTAAATCAAAGTACTTAATGAAAATTGAAAACTTACATGTATAGCCGAGGCTCGGTCCTCGACCCACCTTTCTTCATCTGAATCTTTCTTCTTCTTGACAATATGAGTTTGCTTGAATAACTCATCTTGCCTCATCGGACGGCCCAACTTCTTCTCTTGAAAAGTCATAAATTTTAGTTAATAAACAGATTAGATGTTGAAAATTAAA
>MCJB01001839.1:0-13910 GCA_002018475.1 Nicotiana obtusifolia
TCATGACCCACTCTATTGGTGGTGTTTAGTTTAGACCCAAAGCTTCCCTTCCCATTTTTCATGGATTCTTACATGCATGTGATGGATTTCCAAGAATCCCTAAGTAAATGGGTGTAAGAACTTACCTTGCATGTTGATTAACTTAGCTTTCTTTCTTGGTTCTTCAATCTCTAAGTTTTGCCTTTGATTTGGGTTTGCAAAACACAAGCTTCAGCTAGGGTTTCTTCTTTACTTACTCAATTCTTTTTCGTGTGTTTGGAAGAGGAAATTTCAGTTAGGGCTCATGGGTTCTTTGAGAGAAGTTGTTTGAGAGCTTTTCTAATGTTTTGGGTCTTGTAAAAATGAAGGGGGAACGAGTTTAGGTCCCTTTTATAGGCCAAAGAATCAGAAACTTAATTTCAGCAAAAGTGTCAAATTCGCGACCCCTTTCCCATAGCGAAATGGAAGTGCGGTCGCACTTTTGGTCGCGAAAATGCGACCTCAGCTTCTGCTTCATTTTGCGACGTGGGTGGTTATTTTCGCGGTTCGCTTTTCCATTTCGCAAACCGCATTCTCGTCGCATTCCTCGCCTGAAGTTTCTGTTTCTGTTCGCGACACAGAAAGCTGATTTCGCTATTCGCTTTTCATTTCGCGAATCGCTTTTTCGTCGCTTTTCTTCGCCTTAACTTTCTGTCCGTGTTCGCGATGGACATGGTGATTTCGCGAACCGCTTTTCAGTTTCGCGGTTCGCTTTCTCGTCGCGTTTTGGCATCTCCTTCAGCCCAGTTCTCTGCTTCAGTTCGCGACCCTCATTGTCAGATATGCGAATCGCATATGTAAAAAGCGATTCGCATAATTCCCTTTTTAGCGCTTTTTTGTTCACTTGTTCTTTTCTTAACATTTTCAACACTTTTCAATATTTCTTCTTATTCTTAGGCCCATACACACTTACCACATTATGGCATAATCAAGTAGGTGAATTTACGGGTTGTCACATTCTCCCCCCCCCCAGGAACATTCGTCCTCGAATGTGGGGATACATATACAATAGAGAAAACACTGTACGGAAAAGAAATCACAGCTCTAAGGCTCTCATTTGGTCATTATTGATTATCATAATAAAAGAAAACATTAATAAGAAGATTCTTGCTTACCTCTTAGAGGCGTTTCTTCCATCGTACTTTGAGTTCTTTCAGCATCTTCATTATTCATATTCTGAAATAAATACGGATACTTAGATTTCATTTCTTCTTCTGCTTCCCATGTCATCTCTTCTACATTTTGATTCCTCCACAACACTTTGACAGAAGCTACCTCTTTTGTTCGTAGCTTACGGATTTGTCTATCCAATATGGCTACGGGAACTTCTTCATATGATAGATTCTCCGTAACCTGTATATCATGGATGGGGACGATCCGGGAAGGATCTCCGATACATTTCTTTAACATTGACACATGAAATACTGGATGGACGAATTCCATTTCTGAGGGTAGTTCTAATTCATAAGCAACATGTCCGATCTGCCGAAGGATTTATACGGACCAATGTATCTGGGACTCAATTTGCCTTCTTTCCGAAACGCATGACACCCTTCATGGGTGAGATTTTTAAGAATACCCAATCATCAACCTGAAATTCTAAATCGCGACGTCGGACATCAGAATAGGACTTTTGTCTACTTTGTGCTGTCCTCAATCGTTCTTGTATCACTTTCACTTTTCAATAGCTTGGTGGACTAAGTCTGGCCCATGCAACTCAGTCTCACCAACTTCAAACCACCCAATTGGTGATCTACACTTCCTCCCGTACAATGCCTCATATGGGGCCATCTTTATACTGGAGTGGTAACTGTTGTTATAGGCAAACTCTATGAGTGGGAGATGGTCATCCCAACTTCCTTTGAAATCTAGTACACATGCCCGTAACATATCCTCAAGTGTCTGGATAGTACGTTCAGCTTGTCCGTCAGTTTGCGGATGAAAAGCTGTACTGAGACTCACCTGTGTACCCAAGCCTTTTTGGAAAGACTTCCAAAAGTTAGCTGTAAATTAAGCTCCTCTGTCTGATATTATAGACATTGGTACCCCATGAAGCCTAACAATTTCTTTGATATACAGCTTTGCATATTCTTCCGCTGTGCAGGTTGCCTTGACAGGTAAGAAATGAGCACATTTGGTAAGGCGATCGACTATCACCCAAATGGAGTCGAACCTACGACTCGTGCGAGGTAACCCGACAATGAAGTCCATGTTACTTACCTCCCATTTCCAAGTAGGAATTTCTATGCTTTGAAGCAATCCTCCTGGTTTCTGGTGTTCTACTTTTACCTGTTGACAATTAGGACACTGGGCTACAAACTCCGCAATTGATTTCTTCATTCCATTCCACCAATACTGTTCCTTGGCATCATGATACATTTTGGTTGAGCCAGGATGGATGGAGTATCTGGATTGGTGGATTTCCTTCATAATCCTTTCTCATAACTCTGCCACATCGGGCACACACAATCGACCTTGACATCTCAAGGTCCCATCCCCTGCGATCTCGAAAGTCGAGATCTTGCCTTGCTGAATGTTTTCTTTTAATTGTAACAAGGTGGGATCTTCATATTGCCGTGCTTTCACTTCCGTCACAAGAGATGATTCCGAGGTGTTATGCACAATAACACCCCCATTCTCGGAGTCTAGCAATTTAATTCTCATGCTGGCTAGCTGATGAAGTTCTTTAGTTAAACTTCGCTTGCCCATTTCCACATGCACTAGACTCCCCATTGACTTACGACTGAGGGCGTCAGCCACAACATTAGCTTTGCCCGGATGATACAATATTTCAACGTCGTGGTCTTTCAACAATTCGAGCCAGCGTCGTTGCCTCAAGTTCAACTCTTTCTGACTGAAGATATATCGCAAACTTTTGTGGTCTGTGTAAATATCGACATGGACACCATACAAATAATGCCGCCATGTCTTTAGAGCATGTACTACTGCAGCCAATTCTAAGTCATGGGTGGGATAATTCTTTTCGTGCTTCTTCAATTGTCTCGAAGCATAAGCAATCACCCTCCCATGTTGCATCAATACACATCCCAAACCTATACCGGAGGCATCACAATACATCACATAACCTTCAGTTCCATTTGGAAGAGTAAGGACTGGAGCGGATGTCAATCGGTCCTTCAGTTCTTGGAAGCTCCGCTCACAATTATCTGTCCATAGAAACTTCGCAGCTTTCTGAGTCAGCTTAGTCAAAGGCGCGGATATAGAAGAGAATCCCTCTACAAACCGCTGATAATATCCTGCTAACCCCAAGAAACTACGGACTTCTGATGGTGTAGTAGGCCTTGGCCAATTCTTGACCGCATCGATCTTTTGAGTATCGACACTAATACCTTCGTCAGATATCACATGGCCTAAGAATGCCACTGAGTTCAGCCAAAACTCACATTTGTCGAGCTTTGCATACAATCTGTGGCCCCGGAGAGTCTGCAAGACTATCCGCAAATGGCCCATATGTTCTGCCTCTGAGCGAGAATATACTAAGATGTCATCAATGAATACCACCACGAACACGTCAAGATAGGGCCTGAATACAGTGTTCATGAGATCCATAAAAGCAGCTGGGGCATTTGTTAGCCCGAATGACATCACTAGAAATTCATAATGGCCATATCTAGTTCGGAATGCGGTTTTTGGAATGTCTTTCTCTTTAACTCTTAACTGGAAATATCCCAAACGTAAGTCAATCTTAGAGAAATACCTAGCTCCCTGGAGCTGGTCGAACAGGTCATCAATTCTTGGAAGAGGATATTTGTTCTTTATGGTGACCTTATTCAACTGACGATAATCGATACACATGCATAACGATCCGTCTTTCTTTCGTACAAATAGGACTGGTGCTCCCCATGGTGAGATGCTGGGCCTAATGAAGCCTTTATCTAGCAAATCTTTCAATTGCACTTTCAATTCACGCAACTCTGCTGGGGCCATCCTATATGGAGGAATAGAGATTGGATGTGTATCAGGTAACACATAGATGCCAAATTCGATCTCCCTTTCAGGTGGAAGACCTGGAAGTTCATCCGGAAAGACATCCGAAAATTCGTTGACTACCGGAATGGATTGCAACATAGGCGACTTCGCCTCCGCGTCCATGACGCGAACAAGATGGTAGATGTATCCCTTGGAAATCATCTTCCTTGCCTTAAGGTAGGAAATAAACCTACCTTTTGGCGTAGCAACATTTCCCTTCCATTCAAGGACAGGTTCACCAGGAAATTGGAATTTAACCACCTTCGTATGACAATCAACACTGGCATAACATGATGCCAACCAATCCATTCCCATTATCACGTCAAAATCAACCATTTCTAACTCAATCAAGTCTGCCGAGGTTTGACGACCACAAATCGTCACAGTGCAACCTCTGTATACCCTTTTGACAATCACAGAATCTCCTATCGGAGTAGATACCGTAAAGGGTTTACTTAAGATTTCAGATTCAATGCCGAACTTATCGGCCACAAGGGGTGTAACATATGACAAGGTGGATCCGGGATCAATCAAGGCATACACATCATGAGAGAATACCGATAATATACCTGTGACGACATTTGGAGACGACTCAAGGTCCTGTCAACCTGCTAAAGCATATATACGGTTCTGAACATTGCTTGGGCCTGGCGTAGCACTGTGGCCCTTGCCACGAACTGCTGGCTGCTGAGGACCCCGTGCTGGAGGTCGAACAGATAGTGAAGAACCAGCTGTGGACCCAGTCTGGTGGGCCATGACACCATCCTTCCTGTGAGGACAGTCCCGTATCATGTGACCGGCTTGCCCACAGTAATAACATCTATCTAAACCCCGACGACAAGGTCCAAAGTGGGTCCTGTCGCACTGCTCACAGCGAGGCATAGAGGGCCTCATCTGACTGGCACCTCTATAATACGGCGAGCTCATTGCCCGCGAACTCTGAGACTGTCGAGGGGTATTAATTACACGCGGCGTCCACTTCCTTGAAGACTGAGGTCTGACACTACCTCTGGAATCACCTAAGTACCCTATCACCCTCGACTTCTTACCCTGATCCTTATCCTGCTCTCTGTTAATTCTTAGTTGGCGCTTATGGTCCTCTAAGGTCTGGGCATAAGCCTGAATGCGAGAAATATCCATACCCTCTATCAGAGATGCAGTAGTGCATTCATTTATCAAGTGGGGTCCCAATCCGTTCACAACCAGATGGACCCTATCGCCCATCTCGGCCACCATGTGAGGAGCATACCCCGCTAGGGAATGAAACTATATACTGTACTCTCGTACATTCATATTACCTTGCTTAAGGTTCAAGAATTTGTCGGCTCTGGCCCGTCGTACCTCAACTGGTAGGTAATGACGAAGAAATGCTTCAAAAAACTCATCCCACACAGGTGGGGAAACATTTGTGCCCCTGGACCTCTCCCAACCATCATACCAAGAGACAGCTAAGTCTCGCAATCGATAAGAAGCCAGCTCTACTGCTTCAGTGTCACTAGCATGCATAACCCACAGTGTGCGGTGTATCTGATCAATAAAATCCTGCGGGTCTTCCTTAGGATCAGACCCGGTAAACACTGGAGGATCCAAACTAATAAATGTGCGAACTCTGGTACTACCCGGTTTATCAGCATTACCGGTATTCTGCCTCTGTGTCTGAGAAGCTACCAAATTAGTCAATAACTGGACTGCGGTCCGCAAGTCCTGGTCTGTGGCATTAGAAAAAGGGACTGGAGAAGCTGGGTGGCTTCTAATATTCTCCGGGGGAGGTGGAGTAGATGAAGTCTGGGAAGGCGCCTCACTTTGGCCTTCCATCATAGGGGGCAATTGACTATTACCCTCTCCTGCCTCCGTATCGAGTCGTCTAGCACTCATTTGCTTTCTAGTCGAAGGCATCACTGTAAGGAAAACTAAGTGAGCATTAGAGATGAATACTTACGACTTAGCTTTAAGCACGATCTAGATTTGAAAGGAAGGTAACAACATCCTAAATGTCATGTAGCATCCTGATTATAAAATGTGGCGCGCTACACACTCATAATCAAGACTCTACTAGACACGGCTCATAGACAATCCTAGGACACGACCTTGCTCTGATACCACTTCTGTCGCGACCCAACCTAGGGGCCCGCGACCGGGCACCGGACCCTGCTTGCTGAGTACCGGCGAACCCTGTACCTGACTACCCTTATTAATTATAAGGTGTACCGTACTTGCCTGATCGGCAATAACGACATAATTCCTGTTAACTGTAATAACACAAACCTTTCACAATAACATATCATACCATGGCATACATTCACCCACAGCATAACCAACTGGGCTACATACAAAACCATACAACGGGATACATACGTTGCCGACAAGGCGACATAATTACACATAGCCCAACTTCTGTCTATACATACACTGACTTCTTGTCTAGTGAGCCTCTACGGAATACATGCAAAATACTTAGTCGGAACAGGGCCCCGACCTGCCCAAAACCTCTATACAAAAGCATACCCAAGTGTAGCAAGTCCGGAAGATGAACCTTGCTATTTCTGCTGATCTGGTAGCCTAATGTGGTGGAGAAACTTCACCTGTCAATCTACTTGGACCTGCAGCACGATATGCAACGTCCACAAATAAAGGACGTCAGTACGGAATATGTACTGAGTGTGTAAGACAGGAATACAACTGAAAACAGTAACATAAGCAACATAATAGAAGTATACAACTCACAACAATAGAATTTACCTCTGTGGGCAGCATACCTTACCATATTCATTATAAAATTTATTCCCATCATTTTAGAGATTTAAGGCATAATTCATTCTTACAAAAACCTGTCAGTTTCATACATTATTCGCTTCAACGGACGCATTACGTATTCATCACTTTGGTTCACCACTACGCCACTGTGGGCTTCCCACTTTTAAGTAGGCTAATGCAAACACATGCATCACATAATCATTACTTTGAACAGTCACAATACATATGTCCATATAGGACTACAGTCAATAAATATGCCTCTGTGGGCTTTATTACTAATACCATTATTATTACCTTCCCGACTGATCGGCGTTTATACGTCATCATTACCCGGCCGAATTCATCATGGCTCGGTGTTTATACGTCATCATTACCCGACCGAATTCATCATGGCTCGGTGTTTATACGTCATCGTTACCCGGCCAAATTCATCATGGCTCGGTGTTTGTACATCATCATTACCCGGCCGAATTCATCATGGCTCGGTGTTTATACGTCATCATTACCCGGCCGAATTCATCATGGCTCGGTGTTTGTACGTCATCATTACCCGGCCGAATTCATCATGGCTCGGTGTTTATATCTTCCCGTCCGGCTATTGCTCGGCCCGATGTATATATCCCTTTATATATATATATATAGTCGCACATTAGGTACCTGTCCGACCGACTTATAAGACGGCTCGGTATATAAACAACTACCACAAGTCGACTCATTCAATCACTTCTTCATTACATGGGGTCATGCCAATTCAATCATATACAACATACATATGCATTCAATTCATAGCAAGCTTACTTACGACTTATGTTCTTACTGTTACTCTTATTACACTTCTTTGTCATAGCGTCATAACACTTAGTTCTCATTTCGATTGTGTTCATAAGGTAGCATAACGTCGAACATATAGCAACATATGGAACTTTCATAAGAGGGAATCAATGTAAGCCTTCTTAGCTTCTAAGAATAGAGTATTCTTTTGGGGCTACTTTGGGACATATTGTATCCGACAAGAATCGTGCAAAAGAAAGAACGGTATAGTCTTACATACCTGAAACGTATATCTAGCATCCGCTTCCACGCTTATGGAAGTGCGTAAAATTCTTTAATCTACAATTTAGGAACAACCCAATCATTACTTACTAGGCTTCATACTATTATTCATAATTTCTGAGGTTCATGAGATATTATCCCCTAATCCTTTCCTTCATAATCTTATTAAACCCATTTATAGCGCATGCAACTCAAGATCGTTCATGACCCACTCTATTGGTGGTGTTTAATTTAGACCCATAGCTTTCTTTCTCATTTTCATGGATTCCTACACGCATGTGATGGATTTCCAAGAATCCCTAAGTAAATGGGTGTACGAACTTACCTTGCATGTTGGTTAGCTTAGCCTCCTTTCTTGGTTCTTCAATCTCTAAGTTTTGTCTTTGAGCTGGGTTTGCAAGAGGAGAACTTCAGCTAGGGTTCCTTCCTATTTCCCCAATTTATGCTTTCCTCCTTCTATTTCTTGTGTTTGGAAGAAGGGAAATCAGTTAGGGCTCATGGGTTCTTTGAGAGAAGTTGTTTGAGAGCTTTTCTAATGTTTTTGGGTCTTGTAAAATGAAGGGGGAACGAGTCTAGGTCCCTTTTATAGGTCGAAGAATCATAAACTTAATTTCAGTAAAATGTCAATTTCGCGGTCACTTCCCCGTCGCGAAATGGAAGTGCGGTTCGCACTCTGGTCGCGAAAATCGACCTCAGGTTCTATGGCATTTCGCGACGCAGGAGGCCATTTTCGCGGTTCGCTTTTCCATTTCGCGAACCGCTTTCTCGTCGCATTCCTCGCATAAACTTTCTATTTCTGTTCGCGATGCAGGAAGCAGATTTTGCGGTTCGCTTTTTGGTTTCGCGAATCGCTTTCTCGTCGCTTTTCTTACCTTAACTTACTGTCCATGTTCGCGATGGACATAGCGATTCCGCGAATCGCTTTTCAGTTTCGCGATTCGCTTTTTGGTCGCGTTTTGGTCCAGTGTTCAGCCCAGGTTTCTGCCTCTATTCGCGACGATTTCGCGATTCGCTTTTCATTTTGCGAATCGCATTCTCGTCGCTTTTCTTCTTTTGTTTTTTTTTTCTTAACATTTTCAATATTTCAACTATTCTTCTTATTCCTAGGCCCATACACACTTACCACATTAGGCATAATCAAGTAGGTGAATTTACGGGTTATCACACAACAGGGGTGACAGAAACAATGGAAACAGAAACAGTGGTCATAAATACTATAGAAGCAGCAAAAATTCCAGCAAGAAGCACTCAAGCAAAGGCTGCATCAGCAGATCACAATGGCCTAACCAGCAGCAAAGTATGGAAACAATGCAACAGTCTTTCATCAATAGCACCAATATCAACAATAACTGCAACAATAATAATAGAAACAGTGGCAACATTAGTGGCACCATCAGCAACAGCAGAATCATCATTAGATGTAACTGTTCATATAGGTTCAGGTTATTGGCGCAATTGCTTTGTATGGTATTAGCACCTCCAGTGCTCAATCTAATGCAATTTCATCAATCACCATGTTCCTGTACCAACAATACTTCTCACTGGAGCACCACAATCTTCAAACATAATATCCCTGACATCTCTCTTTGGATCAACACTGGACCAACTTTACTTTGCAGTAACAGGAGCAACATGAATATCAGCAGTAGCATCATCAGCAAAGGCAGCAGCAGTGCAAACAACTTATTGTCAGCACTAGAGTCAACAACAAAACTGATATTCAATCATCAAGACTAATTCTCATCAAGATTCACTTTAGTACAAATCCAACAACAAACAGACAATTCAAGCTTTCCACACTAGCAACCAACACCCTCAGCATCCTCATTGCTCTCAGAACCAGTAACTCATGCACCAGCAGACATCACAAGGACAACATTAGCAGCAGAGGTAACAACAACACAATATCAACACAAATCCCAGAAGTGCCTACATCAGCAACAACAATCAGCAACATCACAGCACTTAGAAGCACCCTCAAAGAAACAGCAGAAGTAACAACATCAAGCAAATACATCAACAACAAACCCAACAGAAACAACGGAAACACAAACAGCAGAGTCAATAACAAATACCAGCAGCAGCAGCATGAAGATCAGGAACCAAGACAGCAACCATACAAAGGAAGCACAAAACTCAGAGACAAAAGGAACAACATCAGTCAGAGAGTCAGTAGCAGATTGCACAAGCAGCAGGACACTTCCAACCAGACTCCCACTTTCAGCAGAGAATGCCACTGCCATACTAAATGGCTCACTTTTGCAGAATATCTCCAACTGTGTCAAAACAAAGGAGAACAACACTCCTCCATGCCATATTATACACTTCTCAGAGAATTCCAAGTTTTTTCCAAAAGCATTTTCAATGGGACAAGAAAACTACCTTTCATTCATTCAGTAGGATTAGGAATATATGTATTTTGTACAGTCGTCCTAGACTTACTTCTCATTGCTTTTGTACATATGACTATCTATCAATATTATAAGATAGATAGTCATTACATCACTTTAGGTCTGACATGCCCTACACACTTAGATACATTTGATCACCAAGTGTGGAGGATCAAACATATACATCATCTAACCACTTATCACTTCCTAGGTACCTTTAGTGAATGCTTTACAAAGACAAGGTACATGTACTTTTTTGGAGAGGTAAGGTTCATGTCTCCCTCCATTTTTGTATATTTTGCTAATTAATAAAAATCATATTTACTAAAAAAAAAAACCCTGATCGAAAACGAATAATAAGGTTTGCCATTCCCGAAGATGCTAGGGGCCTTTCTGCGCCTGTGGGGGTGGCTAGTTATCCTCGGTGTTTGGTGACCGAAGAAGATCAGGCCGTAATGGACGAGGTGGATGCAGCCTGCTTGTTCAATGAGGCTCAACAAGCATCAAATAAGGTAAACTTCCAATAACCCTTGTCTGGTGTTTGCCATTTTACATTTCAAACTTTGACTAATTGTCATATTTTCTTTTGTACTCGTAGGCCTTGGTGCTTCCTCATGAGGCTTTTCTTCGACAAAGGGAAGAAAAGGCACGTCGTGAGCGGCTCGAAGGGGAGATGTCGACCCTTCGGGCCGAACTAGACTTTGTGCGTAAAGAAAATTCTAGCATAATCGACCAGATGGGGCAACAACTTGACCGAATAAACCAATTTTGATCTGCGGTGAGTGAGGCCAAAGAAGAAACTAATGAATGGAGAACCAAGACCGATCTGCTGACTTTGGAAAAAGAGGCTCTCCAAGCTCAAATGGCTTCTTCGAAAAATCAATTATCGGAGGCAAAAGAGAAAATCGGGGCTCTGACCAAGAGCACTGATGAGCTTCAATCCCAAGTCGAGGCACTCACTTCGGATCGTGAAATTTTGGTCAACGAGATGCAATCAGCAAAATCGGAGGTTGCTGCATCCAAGGCTGAGGCCGATGAGTTAATAGCCCAATATAGGGCCGATGCCGAGGCTGCTCAGGAACAATCGAAGATTTTGGTCGAATATACCAAGTGCCAAACCCGCCTTTCTGTTCTTGAAGAGTTACAAGCTCGGGGCTTCAATCTATCTACCGAGATCGATGATGCAAAAAAGATCGAAGCCGAAGCCAGAAAACGGGCCTTCCCAGAAGAAGAAGAAGAAGACTCCGAGAATTCCGAATAAAGACATCTTTTGTATAATATGTTTTTATTTTTTTATTTTTTTATTTTTTTGAAATCCTCATTTCTGTAACATACTTTGTTGATATATATATAAAGATCTCCCTTTATTTCCCTTCCTTGTTTGACTTATTTTAGTTCTTTGTGCTTAGAACCGATGGTTCAACTTGTAGAATTTTCTGCTCTTCAGGCTTAGTTTAGACTTAGCCAACTTCAAGATATGCCTTAGTAGATTTTCCCTTTCTTCGGCCGATTTGGTAAGGTCTAAGCTTCGAAAAGGGTCTGAGGTTTGCCTCAATAGGTTTTACTTCCCTTCGAGTTTCATTAGCTCGATGCGGCCTTGGTCTTTTAAGAAATCGGGGTTCTCCTTAACAGGTCTTACTCCCCTTCGAGTTTTATTAGCTCGATACGGGCTTTAGCCCTTTAAGAAATCGGGGTTTGCCTTAGCAGGTCTTATTCTCTTTTGAGTTTTATTGACTCGATTAGGCCGTGGCCTTTTAAGAAATCGGGATTCGCCTTAATAGATCTTACTCCCCTTCGCCTGATTCTCGTATGAGACTTTGAGAAATGCTAGTTTTTTTATTGAACAATGAAAATCGAAATGGCCCTTGGGCTCGGAGATAAGATATCGTTACCAAAGAACTTTTATTAGCATTCGAGTGCTTGTACAATTTTCTTAGGGGATAGATCAATCTATTTGGGCACGGTTCTTTTGACTGTTTGACCCTTAAATCGATTCCTAATGATCTATGAGAAGTTCCCCCGAATTGAAGTAGCTAAGCAATGAATTGAGGTAGCTAAGCAGTCTTCTGATATTTAAGGTCGATCGAAGTTGAGCACCGAACATTGTTGCCGTCGATATGCGACCGATCTAAGTTAGCACGATTCCTGGGTGCCTCATTAAAAACCTTGCCGTAAAACCCAATTTGGGATAAAACCGGTCGAAGGAAAAAAGAGTGCAACACGTGCTTTCAGTCCTAATATCCTGTGCTTTCTGGCTCGAGGTTACTTCATTTAATACCTGCAGGTGTTAGTAACATAAAACAAACAAACGAAAAATGAAAGATCATACCTCAACAATAGTATCGTTTCAAGTGTTTTATGTTCCAATTGTTCGGCAGCTGTTTGCCATCCATTGTTCCAAGCTTGTACGATCCCTTTTCGGTGATCTTTAAGATGGTGTAAGGCCCTTCCCAGTTCGGCCCTAACTTCCCTTCGTTTGGGTCTCGAGTATTGGGTGTGATTTTTCTGAGCACTAGGTCTCCGATGTTGAAGTGTCGAAGGTGGGCTCTCCGGTTGTAGTATCTTGCAATCTTTTGCTTTTGGGCGGCCATTCGAACAAGGGATGCTTCCCTTCTTTCATCCAATAATTCCAAATTGGTATTCATAGCTTCGCGATTCGATTCTTCGGTTGCGTAGCGGAATCTGATTGTTCACCTACTTCGACTGGTATCAACACTTCAACACCGTACACTAGAGAGAAAGGAGTGGCTCCAGTGCTGGTTTTCTCGGTCGTGCGGTATGCTCTTAAAACTTCAAGCAATATTTCATTCCATTTTCCCTTCGCGTCGGTTAACCTCTTCTTTAGGTTCCGAATTATGGTTTTGTTGGTCGATTCAGCTTGTCCGTTGCCGCTAGGATGATAGGGCGTTGACAGGATCCTTTTGATCTTGTTGTCTTCGAAGAACTTCCTCACTTTGCTGCAGACAAATTGCTTGCCATTATCGCACACCATCTCTGATGGCATCCCAAATAGACATACGATGTGATCCCAGATGAAATCGATCACTTCCTTTTCCCTAACTTTCTCGTATGCCTACACTTTAACCCATTCGGAGAAATAGTCATGTCGCGACCCAACCTCGGGGGCCCGCGACCGGGCACCGAACCCTGCTTGCAGAGTACCGGCGAACCCTGTACATGACTACCCTTATCATTCATAAGGTGCACATACTAGCCAACACGGCAATAACGACATCATACCTGTCAATAACATTGACAATAATAACATGAACCTGTTAACCAGGATAACATAAACTTTTTGACAATAACCTATCATACCATAACATACATTCACCATACGTCATCAACCGGGCTATATACAAAACCACACAACAAAATAAATACTTTGCCGATACGGCAATTTAACTTTACATAGCCCAACCCTTAACTACACATAACTGACATTTGTCTATTGAGCCTCTAAGGAGTGAGTACATATATACCAAAACATGACCTACGTCGGAACAGGACTCCGACATGCCCAAAAACATTCAAACAAAAGGCATACCCAAGTATAGCAGGTCCGGAAGATGAACCCTGCTAAGTCTGCTGATCTGACAACCTACTGCGGTGGAGGAACGTCGCCTGTCAATCTATTCGGACCTACAGCACGATATGCAGCGTCCACAAACAAAGGACGTCAGTACGGAATATGTACTGAGTATG
>MCJB01001840.1:5901-20744 GCA_002018475.1 Nicotiana obtusifolia
CATCCCCTCCACCTCACCCCATCCTAAACAAAAATATATTAATAGTACTTTTTTTTATGTTGTAAATAGATTTTTTTTTTCATTTCAGCAAATGAGTTTTTTTTTTCATAATATAAAAAAGTATTTTTTTTATTTTAACAAAAAAATATACTTTCTTTTCATGTAGAAAAAATATTTTTTTCATTTCAACAAAATATTTTCTTTTCATGACGTAAAAAAAATATTATTTTTTTATTTTAACAAAATGAGTATTTTCTTTTCACGATGTAGAAAAAATATTTTCTTTTCTTTTAATAAAATGAGTATTTAATTTTCATGTTGTACAAAAAGTACCTTTTTTTTTCAACAAAAAAAAGAGTATTTTTTTTAGTTATGGAGCACAATTTTCAACGTTATTTTTGCATAAAAAAGTAAAGTAAGACATTAGTCTCTTTGAGTTTGTGTGAATTTTTAGAGACCTAGGGGAGGGAGGGGGAGGGGTGAGGAGAGTAGTATTAAAAAATATTTTCCTAAAAAATATTTTCTACTCTCTAACCAAACACTAAAAAATATTTTTCGAAATAAATTTTTCACTCACCAACCAAACAAAAAAAATAGGTGATAAAATCACTCATTTTTCATGAAAATTTTTTGTAGGAAAACATTTTCCTTTCTGCCAAACACACCCTAAGCATGCTTCTTTAATTTGAAAAAGGAAGGAATGAGAAAAGTCATAAAGCGTTATGGAAAATTGTAGATCTAGTTTTGTTCAACGACCAATCCTTCACCTTCACCGCTCTTGAACGACAACCACTCATCAACTCCAATCTAAATCCTTAATTCTTTTTTTCTTTTTGTTTCTTTCGTTTTTTCTTGCATTAAAATATATTGAAAATTCTGAGAACAAATATATTGACATGATGACACTAAACTATTCTTATTCCAACTTGGCGCAGCTGTCCAAGGTGGTAAAACTTTGTGCTGAATAATTTAATGAATCATATAAAGCAACCAAAACATGTAAAGATGAAAATTATGTGGCTGCCGAGGCTCTAATGCTTGAAAAGTCTCCTTGTTTCTTTCACGTCTAGGATTTAAATAGTTTGTGAAGTTAACAAAGCAAATTATGAATGACAATAAAATAGAAAATATAAAAGAAAAATATCAAACAAGTATAAAATTTAACGTGATTTGGTTATCCAACCTACATCCAATCCCTTCTTCCAAAAAAGAATACTAAAAGGAGTATAACAATAACAATATCAAGTGAATACACTCACATTCACTGCTGAGAGAATATCCACACACGTGATAGATAAACTTGTCTTACTAATACTCTCCTTAAATTGAACTTTCTAATTTTAGGTTTCTACATAAGACAAGCAAATTAAATTTGTGAAAAGAAAGAAGTAAAAGCCTCCTAAAAGAATTCAAAACTCAGGAATCTTCTTTTCTAGATGTTAGGCTACAATTGAAAAGGTCGAGAAAATCTTTAATATTCGTGAAAATGAAAACTAAACACGAAAAAACTAAAAGGTCGAGTATACGATGCTCTAATTCTTCTTCTTTTCTTTTTGTCCTTTATCATTTTACTGGCTTGTCCAGTTGTTAACAAGTTTCGGATGCTAAACGCCTTTATTCTCATGCTTTTGGAAACGCAAATTAGCTCAACAACGTTTAATATATAATAATCCAATTTTTTTAATTTATTTATGCCCAACTGAGGTTACATTTCTCAGGTTTATAATCATTTCGACGTCAATTGGATAGCTTTGGTCAAACTTATTTTTATCTTTGAAAAGCTCCTCCTATTTTCCCAAGATATTGATTATCACATGATTAATGGTCTTAAGAATATCCAACAAAGAAGTATTAACATTTTCGGATCTAGATTCCTTCCCTTTTTTAATATTTAAGTATATATCACATGATATACTCAAACCACCTTGCATGGTGCTTATTTAGACAGTAAGTACTCTAGTAATAGCTTTTCGATTTTTCTTTTTTTTAAATAATACAACACTTAAAGCAATGAAAGAACTTTGAGGGGGAAAAACAAGATTCTTAAGATGACAATTGACAACTACGTATCATACCCTTTCTCCGGAAAGATATCTAGACTACTTATTTAGAAACGTTACGAAAAGCTGTCTAAACTCCGGCCTGCACAGTTTTAGCTAAGGAAAAAGGATTCATTTATTTTTGTTCGAGTTACATAAACTTATAATGTCATAATTTTATAATCCGTCTAATTTGGCCGACTATAACAGGTTTTTATTCTTTGTTTAGGTTATAAGTTTAGACTTGTCATGAATAGATACCTATTGTAGATAAAGTTGTAAAAATTTATATACTTCTGTACACAACTTTAAATCCAAGAAAAAACTAGTGATCTAACTTGAAATGGAAATCACAATTCAAATCCTTTTTTCTAGCATGGGGGTAAAACCTCATATCAAGAATCTAGAGCTGAAATAAAGAATATTACTACAGAAAGATATAGTTTAACGATATGAGTGGAAATTTATAATAGAATAATTAGTGTAGATTCACTTTTTACTGTCCTAGCTTCTTTTCATTTTCAATTCTTTTACTACATAGTAAGAAAAAAGGCAGCCTGATGCGCACAAAGTCATCGTAACAGTAAAATTATTGTCATCTAACCGGAAAGTTATGAGTTCGAACGATGAAAACAGCCCGAAAACAAAAGAAGTACGATTTGGTAAAAAAGTGTATAAAGCTAAGCTTTTCTTCTTGTTTTCCCAAAATATTCATGGTTAAGACGTGGGAAGGAGCCAGCAATAATGGACATTTCCTCATTCATTATTTAAATATTTCCTTTGACCCTTGACCTCTGCAGTCTGCAAATAATCTATAAATATGGAGAATTCTTATTCCACTTTCCACTTTCTCCCTTTCTAAGTACAATTTTCCATAATTAACCTTTTCTTCACAAATTTTCGGACCTCCATAAAACACACACACATAGTGCATGTTCTGAAATCTTGTTTCAGTGATGCCCAAGTGCTTTAGCTTCACGGCAACAAAGAACCAGTGTCTCAAATCCAGTTTCAGCAGTCGGGGTCTCCGATCTACTGTCACTGACCTCAAAGATGGGACCATCATGCACTGTTGGATACCCAAAGCAAGAAAATCAACCCGACCCGATTTGGTCCTGATCCACGGGTTCGGCGCCAACTCCATGTGGCAATGGAGCGAAACCGTCCGAATCCTCTCACGACACTTCAACGTCTACGTCCCCGACTTAGTATTCTTCGGCGACTCCTACACGACCCGACCCGACCGGTCCGAGTCCTTTCAGGCTGAGTGCGTGAAGCGCGTGATGGAGGCGAACTCGGTGGTGAAGATGAGCGTTGTTGGGCTGAGCTACGGTGGTTTCGTGGCGTATAATATGGCGGCGCAGTTTAAGGATTGTGTGGAGAAAGTGGTGATTTGCTGTGCCGGAGTTTGTTTGGAGGAGAAGGATTTACAAGAAGGGTTGTTTGCGGTGAACAGTGTGGAGGACGCGGCCAACATTCTGCTACCGCAGACGGCGGAGCAAATGAGAGAGTTGATGGGTTACACGTTCGTTAAAGCTCCGGCGAAAGTTTTGCCTTCTTGCTTGCTTACTGACTTCATTGATGTAAGTGTCTTATTTTCCGATTATTTCTTCTTACATCTTTGTCTGCCTCTTAATTAACTACAATTGTTAGTTAACTAATTATCTGAAAAATACAATTGACAATATGCTGTAACAAGTTAAATTACAGTACAAGTATAAAATTTATTTTGCATTGATTATATACAGCATAATTTCAATAGTTTTACCAGAAACAATTAACTATTTCATCTTTTAACGAATTAACTAACTAATGTTAGAAATGATATGGTGCAACGCTGCCACTTGATCAAGGATTTTTAGCTGAAACTCAGGTGGACTCAGTATAAATAAACTTTCCATTCTACTTATTTAGCACTGTTACCATGGGGAAAAAAGAGATTTTTTTTTTTTGAGTATTGCTTTCCAATTTAATATTTATAGTTTTTAAATATATCAATTTTATTTAAAAAACATATAGAATTCTCGTATTCCGATCAATGCTAGTACAAAAGATTAAAGAGAGGAAGATAATAATTCAACTACATACAGTTGAAGCAAAGACATTGAATTCGTTCTCACGGGCAGTTGAAATGCAGATCTGCCAATTTAATGATTCATTATTTTTTTTATCTTCCAAAATGAAGAATTTTAAATTTATGATAGACGATATCTTAGAAAAGGAAAGAAGGAAAATTTAACATAACTCTTTACAATTTGAATAGGAAAAAAAAAAAATTAAACCTATAAAGAGTGTGTTTTATTTTCAGATACTTTACATGTCTAAAACAAACTAAAAAGAAATTAGAATAGCTCACACAAACACAATCAATCGTTGTTCCACGTTCGGAATTTGCAGCATGAAAAAAAAAAAAAAAAAGCATGTTATGCTAGCGTCGAATAAAAACTTCTTTTCCTTAAGATAAACCGCATAAGGATCTTATCACTTTTAATCATTGTAAAATCTCAAAATATCAATTGTTAAATGGCAAACTACTACGGCCCCATTTGTAAATTAATTAGTTGAACGTGAAGAAATTGAATATGACAGACGATTTAGGCTCGTATGTATTTATTAATTTAATATAAAGCTCGAAACGGGACAGTCTCTATGAGCTGGATGCGACAACGTGATTTAGTTGTTGGTTTGGATTGAAGTTAGTGGTGGATAAAGGAAATAACCTAGATTTTTCTGCCCTTAAGATCCGATGGGCGAGTATGTTTACATTATTCAATAAATACATGATATATATTTTATATACACTCTAATCACTAACTTATAGTTAGTTAATATATATATGTTTTTTATGACTTAATCACAACACATTATTATGATTGAGTGTAAAATCAGATCCTAGCGTACCATTGCTTGAAAATAAAAAGAAGGTGTACCATTGGCAAATTGCTATGCAGGCCTTAGCCGACTCGGTGGCCCCAATGGCCAATGGAACGTCGTTTCTAAGTGTTGCTTACCAAAACCAATTTCGGTTATCCATTTCTATATAGAAAAAATAAGTACAAGGACATGATCTTCTTTGTCATAAGGAGTGTAAAAACACGGAAACCAAATGAGGTCAAGACACTTTGACATCCTCTATATGTGTAAAAAGGAATGAGAAATATTTGTGACAAGAGGGAGTAGTACAACAGTACAACACGTCTTCAAAAACCAAAATTTGGAAAGCACTTTTCTTCGTTTCTTCATCTTGTAGCGAAATGGTGAATTATAATTTTGGTGTCATGAGCAGGAAATGTTTACAGACTATGTAAAGGAGAAGAAAGAGCTGCTTCTCGCAATTGCGAAAGACAGGAAGCTTTCCGATCTACCTAAGATCACTCAGGTTTTTCCCTTTCATTTGTCTTCAACAATGGTCTCAGAACCCCTACTACATTAATTAACATTGCTAATGTTGCTCTATTTACAGCCGACCTTAATAGTGTGGGGAGATCAAGACAAAATATTTCCTTTAGAACTAGGTCACAGGCTGAAAAGGTTCATTTCCCCTACTGGGTCTGGGTTAGTTGAAATTTATTAACATAATCGTTTATGTTTCGTTGGGGTTGTGACTGAGATGTAAAGATTATTGGTGGCAGGCATGTAGGTGAGAATGCTGAGCTGGTGGTGATCAAGAATGCAGGTCATGCTTTCCTTTATGAGAAATCCAGAAAATTTCATAAGCCTTTGAAATCCTTTCTCTTGGGTTCCACAAAAACTCCTTCTCAGAACCATACATGATTCATTTGGGCAAATTTTTCTGTTACTGCTGAAAAGCCATAATGTATTATCTCAATTTTTGCTATGTAATAATCTCATTCAGAGCCACCATCCTATGAAGATTTTAACTTTTGATATTCACGGTGTAAAAAACAATCCATAAAAAAAGTTGACATAATAATTTAAAATATAAGAATAAAAAAGGTTTTCAAGCACACAGCCTCAAAAATAATTTTACTTTCCTGATCTCGAAGCACTGTCTAGTGTTGTATGGAAGCCATGAAACACAAATACATTTTGCTTGAAGTATATAAATGTAGCTAGAAGAGGCAGAAACAGCCAATTTTAGTAACCCGGCCCAAACTTTCCAAAATTAAATTGGTTGAATTGTTGACTAGACCTAACAGAGTGAACCAAAGTAACCCATCAACCTATTGGGTCAAAATAATATAATCCAACAATTCAATATAGAAATTTATGTAACTTTGGAAGAACTTAAACTAACAATTTAAGAAAATATACTAGTACTCGGCAATTAATTTTTTTTTTTTTAAAAAACAAGCAGAACAAGAAAATAAAAAGAAACTGATTCATATTAGGTGAGTAGGTTCATAACCCATCTGTTGATTTGAGCCAACCTGCCCATTTGCGACCTCACCTCTAAATGTAGGCTGTATTCCTAATAGTACATGCGCATCATGCAAAAAAAAAAAAAAAGGCAGCAATTCATCACTGAAATTGAAAAGAACTCTGGTAATGTTTATGTATGCGGGACGAGATACAAGCCAAGAGGCATTGGAAAACAAAGACTTTCCACAAGCTAACATGTCTCCAAAGGAGCCAGCTTCACAAAGATTTCTCTCCTTTAAAACTTCAGCTAGTTCTGCGAAGACATACCAAAAAAAGGGTGTATTAATGTGATATGGCAGGCTTCAACTGTACACACTACCTTAATCGTATGTGGAGTATTTTAGCAGAGAAAAAATTGTAAAATACTTTCATAAAGATCACATTGTTAAAGACACTCTGAATATACATATTTTCCAGACTAATGAATTGGTTAGTTGGTTCTGTGTTATGCTTCATGCCTGAAAGCCTATGCAAAATTACAGCCAGAAGGTACACAATTGTACAGCACAACTAAGAAGCCATGCTTCAGCATTTTGACCTCGGAACCTCACTCAGCTGAGAATTCTACTACTTGAGTTATGGTTAGCACACGAGTAGTAATCATCTCCACATGGAAAAGCTTCGCAAACCAGATATAAGAGAGATATTAAGTGAAATCATACCTCCCCTGGACGCTCATCACCCTTAGAATGTTCGCCTGTCAAAATAATCACAGGTCAACATCTTTTTAATATCAGGTAAATCTTTCACATCTTTATGTTTAATTTGTTCTGGAAAAGGATGAGTCAATAAATCGTATTTGTTGATGAAGATTCAAAAGAAGCACTCATTTTGTTTATTCCGCCATCATATATCCCTTTAAGTCGAATCAACATATTGCATTCTAGAAATTAATTCATGGATCCAGGTAGCATAAGAGATGCTAATTTTAACTGCCAAGGCGACAGGTTCTCCCCTATTTTCCAAATGCAACAGGCATTTAAATCTAGAGCATAATCATCATCGAACCATAATGAAGGGAATTAACTTAGAAACGATTGAAGCATTGCATTAGACATACCTCCCTCTTCAAGGTCTGAGGTCCACAAAGTGAGATTATCCCTTAGGAGCTGCATGATAAGGGTACTGTCCTTGTAGGATTCTTCACTAAGGCTATCAAGCTCGGCAATAGCTTCGTCAAATGCTTGCTTGGCCAAGTGACATGCCCTGGTATGAGGTGGATATTTTTAGAAGATAAAAGAGGGAAACGAAACAAGATGTGAGAAGCATACACAATGAAATCAAATTACTAGTTAAATCGCCTTGCCGAGGCATATTCGCATGTGCAAAGATAAAGAAGAAAGCTCAAACTACTCATAGACTACCAATAATATTGGTTGACACTCTTTACACTAGATTAACTCTTCCTCGCTCTTAAACTCTATCTATACTTTTATTCAAAAAGGCTACAGCTCAATATCATCAAAAAGTTACTGATTCACAATGTCAAAAATTAATGAGAAAACCATTTTCAAAAACTAGCCAGTTACTATCTCCAAGCTAGCTTCATTATGAGACGAGGAATGAGGAGCAAGGGGATATAAATCAAGACGGGACAGTAAGTTAACAGCTTCTCTCTGTTCATAACATCTATAGGTTTTCTGTTCAGAAGGTTGTCTAACCTCTCAGGTGAATTTAGAATCTCATAGTAGAAGACTGAGAAGTTCAATGCAAGTCCAAGTCTAATTGGGTGAGTAGGAGCAAGATCTGCGCTAGCTGTGGCAGTAGCAGCCTACAAAAATAGAACAATAAGCTTAATTAAGAACAAGACAAACAACCAAATAAAATATAAAAATATTTGCAATCACAACAAGGAAACAAATGCTGCAGATAGACATAGAAGAAGATTGAGCCAAATCTGATAGCATGGATTAAAAGAAACCTCATAAGCTTTAAGTGACTGATCAGCTGCCTCTTTACGATCATCCCCTGATTTGAACTCTGCTAAATAGCGATAGTAGTCTCCCTTCCTAGAGGTGAAGTACAAGGATGTAAACTTGTAAATTCAGCAATCAATTTTTTGGGGAAAAAAGCGAAAGAAAGACAATTAACTTAAATAAATTAAAAAGTGGTCACATGGAAGCAAATATGTATTCAACTCCATCACAAACATCAACGAGCCACGCAAAGACAAAAGAAAGGACAATAAAAGTGGGAAGGAAATATAAGAAAAGAAAGCAAGTGAAAAAAATCAGCAACTCACATCTTATAGTAGAAGACAGTAGATTCTCCAGTAGTGGACGAAGGAACAAGGTGCTCATCGATCACTGACAAAATGTCAATGCATATTTTTGTAAGCTCATCTTCAACCCTCTGTTGGTAAGTCTTTATTCTCTTAACATTCTGGTCATGACCCTTACTCTCCTCCTTTTGTTCAATTGAAGACAATATCCGCCATGAAGCCCTTCTTGCTCCAATAACATTCTTATACCCAACTGACACCAAATTCCTCTCCTCAACAGTTAGTTCGACATCCATCTTAGCAACCGTCTTCATTGCTTCTACCATTTCTGTACAAAAGGCAGAGAGTGCACGGAAGCATGAATATCAGAACTTTGAAGAAATCAAATAGTAAATAAAAGATGGCATGAGATTAGCATGAAAAGCTTCAAGTCTTCTCTCTTTCGCACTCTTGGCCTCTAAGCATAATAGCTCTTTCTCCCACCTCTTTCTCCTCTATAAGAAAGATTTTGCAAGATAGACTTAGACCAACATGATCAAGCCAAAACTCTACCTTTAATGCTCAAAAGACTCTACATTCCCTCTGGCCTCGGCACTATACGTTATCCTAAACCATAATCAGAAAGGCTTTTACATTTCAATATTGACATCAGGTCCCTTAAAACTTCGATTTCTGTTACGTTGCCGTATATCCATCACAAGATGTGGTGAAAGTGTAATGCAAGTACTTAGCTTTTTTTTTTCTTGGGTCGAAATATGGATTCAAAAAGCTTTGATGGTATATTCCACCTATAGCTACACACAAAACATGCCTTACTATGTAAAAAATTAAAAAAACTTGAAAACAAATTAAATAGACAAACTTCTTTTCCAGATTCATTTTAGTTGACATCTGCACTCATAGATTTTACATTTTAGTAGCCATCTCAAAAAAAAGCCAAATCTTTCACCAATAGTTTTCATGTTCGCCGTACCTAGGTAAAAGCTCTCTTAATTAATCTTAAGAAGTAACCAGTACGCTCAGAGACAACAATTCTGGTAGAAATTTAAAAGAAAATAATAGGAATTAAAAAGAGAAGATACTCAATTATACATTACAAATTAAAGGGCAAAAATCAGCACCACAATCAACAACCTCGTGTTAAAAGCGCATAAAGAGTGAGAAGAAAGCAAATTGAACAAAAAAGTTCACAACTTTAGGAAAACTCAAAAGCACAAAATCCAGAGACGAAAGAAAACCAGTATTTCTCTCAAGATTTTGCAAGTAAAGATTAATGAAACCCTCCTCAGACGCACAAAAAGGAGAGAAGTGAAGCAAATGAATAAAAAATTTGACAACTTTAAGAAAACTCAAAAGAAGAAAAACACAGAATACCCAGTATTTCACTCAAGATTATGCAACCAAAAAGATTTCAATTTTCATCCTCCTCAAACATCAAATCAAAAGCAGACAACTGACACTAAACATCTCTACTCACATACACAAACAAACACACAACTACATCAGTATAAAAAAAATCAAACAAATTACAGTAATTAAAATGAATACCATCATATCTCTCAGCTTGCTCAGCCAGCCTAGCCAAGTAAACCTGTTTCTCTCTTTCCTTCTCCATTTCTCCGCTCTCTCTCTCTTTGGCTATTTTCTTTGAATTATATGATTCTATATATGAAGACTTTTACCTTTCTTATACTCTTTTTTTTTTTTTTTTTTTTTTAGTATTTGTTTAGCAAGAAATGATTAAACTAAAGCTCCTATTTTCTATTTTTTATTTTCTATATGCGGCATTTGGTAACTGCTTTCAGGGGGGATGTACTGATACTGGTTTATAGTGGGAACAATGGGCTGTTAAATCTGCCTTGGATTCCGCCTACCGCCGGCGGTGAAATCTGGACCGTAGATTTCGAGGTTAGAGAAACTGTCAGCCGTTGGATGCAGCCTGCAGAAGATGACGCTTAACAGGAAGCTGTCGGTCACATGGGTGTCGAATTGACTAAGATTTTACAGTAACTACTTTCGACATTGTCGGACATTATAATACTCTTCCGACCCTATTTTATTTTTAGTCCATATCAAAAATTTTATTTGAAAATAATTCATTTTTATTATGATCGCATAAAATATATGTGTCTTATTTTATATCATAAATTTAAAATTCTTTTCTTTTATTAAAATTTTATACCCAATCAAATAAATTTATATAAATTAATACGGAAGGAGTATAATTTTGAGGCAAACTTTTTTAAGAACTTTCTCCATAAAAAAACAAATTATGTTATATAAATTAAAAAACTTTATATTATTAAAATGATTTAACTCGTTATAATAACTTACTTACTACTATTTATTAACAAATACTCCATACGTTTCAATTTAAATGATGTAATTTGATTCAGCATGGAGTTTAAGAAAAAAAAGACTTTTGAAACTTGTGGTCTTAAAATCTTAAGGGTTAAAAGGTTTGTGGGGCCATGACATTTGTGTGGTTATAAAAGATTCTCATTAAGGATAAAATGAATAAAATGAAGAGTTTAAAGTTAAATTATTTCCAATTGTAGAAATGTTTCATTCTTTTACGGAACAGACTAATAGCCTGTTTGGGCAAACTTCTCCTATATTAGAAGCACTTTTTTTGGAAAAGTATTTTTTTTTTCAAAGTTGAAGTGCTTGGCAAGCTTTTGGAAGAAAAAAAAGTAATTTTGAGAAGCAGAAGCAGTTTTGGAGAAGCAGAAAAAAGTAGCTTATCTCCAAAAGCACTTTTTAGAAAAATAAACTTTGAAACAATTTTAAAAGCTTGGCCAAACACTATTGATGCTCAGAAATACTTTTTAAATTAATTAGTCAAACACAAACTGCTTCTCATCAAATGTACTTTTGAGAAAAGCACTCTTGAGAGAAATCACTTATCAAAATAAGTTGATTTTTGTAGCTTGACCAAACAGACTATAATAAGGAAAGTGTGTCATCTAAATTGAAACAGAGGGAGTACCTATCCATGCACATGAAAGTTATGTATAATTATTTTTTAAATAATTTAATTGTGCAATACTATTTACACTATTTGTGCAGATAACCAAAGAAGTTTATACTTCTCGAACGTAGCTTGCATGATCAGCAAGCATTGGCAAGTCCACCTTTAAATTTCCATATAATAATTATATAAACAATAACATCAGAGGAAAAAAGCAAAACTAAAATTACAGTGTCATGCCCTCTATCAATAGTCATTCCATTCAGACGAATCAGAGTAATTTAAGAGAATGAGAATTTGATATCGATCAGTGAATGAGAATTAACTTTTTCACCTAACACGAAGAAGAAAAAAAAAGTATGCCCTTCCACGCCAAAAAGATTGAAGAAAAGGAAAAAAGAAAGTAATAGAAGAATTATAGAACTATGCAAACAAATTAAGATACTTGTACGAGGATCGCAGTCTCTGGAGTCCTTTTTCTTATTCAGTTTTACTGTTTATTTTGTTTCAAACAGTTGTACTTTCATTCAGACATTAATTGTAGTATTTTAATATGCTTATATACTTGTGATATCAGATTTCGGATTTTTGGTTAGTCGGTATTGGGAGTTTTTATATCTACTTTAGAGTTTTACAACTTTAATTTTTATTATATTGCTTTCAGTTGTCTAAAAATAATTAGTTGTGTACTAATGTTATCTAGCAAGTGGATGTTAGGAGCTATCACGGCCCCGCGATTGAGATTTCAGATTGATCTCATTTGCGATAAGGGGTTAGTACTTCGCATTTGCGAATGTTTGATCGTATTTGCGGACTCTGGGAGTTGGCATTTGCGACCATTGTGTTAGCTCACATTTGGAGTTGAGGGGGTGCATGCATTTGCAAGAATTTTGTTGCATTTGCGACTTTTGTGCATCTGATGCATTGATCGCATTTGCGATCAGTGTGTCATATTTGCAGGTATCGCATTTGCAAGCAAGTGTTCGCAAATGCGACACCTGCAATTGGTAAAAGAGGGGGGAATGGGTAATCGAATTTTGGTCCGAATCTCGGATTTCGACCAAGCGGGCCCGAGGTTGACTTTTTCAAAAGTAATCAAACTTAAACTTTTTTCATCGTGGGTAGTTTTTAAAACTTATTTTGAATTGTTTGATCGATAATTGATTAAATTCGGTGGTTCGGAGACTTATTCGAAAGGTAATGCCGTTGGTTGATTGATTGATAAAATAAACAGTAAAACTACCCATGGTAGCATCAACGTAACCAATTGCATATAACATTTTATTTATAATTCTTTTTGCATATATGTTTGCAAGATTTGAAACTTTCGAAGCATAAATAATGAGTTTAGTTAAACCTATCAATTCGTTCTACAACCCATCTTTGATTTTTGACTTGAAAATTCTGTACTACTTAACAACGAAAAGGATAAATAAACCACCTAAGTGGCGATCACCTCCTTTATGAATCATATGGTCACCTACATATATATTAGTAATTGATTAACACGAGAAATTGGTCCTTTGGCTATACTTAACTTTTAGGGTTCGTTGGTAGGGGAAGAAGGTATCTCGGGATTATAATAATGGTATATAGTATATAATATAAATACGTGTTTGATGTATACCGGATAAGTTGGGATACATTTTTATTTCAATTTAACCTTGAATTATTTAAATGACTTTCGGAGAAGAACCATAGAGAAAGACATTTTTGTTATTTAGGCTGGGATTAACTAATCATGAGATTATTATTCCACCCTCAATGTGGGATAGAATACGCTACTAGAAAACTGCCAAAAATCGTCCAAACCATACCGATCGAAATCGATCGGAAAAAATGTAATTTAGTCGCAAAAGTCAAATAACCAATTTCAATTAAATATATCGACTACCATCGATCAGTAAATATGGTCACATAATATCGAAATACTGTATCATCTGACACATTTCATATTTCCAACCGAAATCGATCGGAATATGGTCAATATATGACAAAAAGCTTGTCAAACTTGCCTATTATGTACGAAAAAAATATTAAAATAAAACAAGCTCCTCATTACCGATGGTCGGCATATTGAATTAAATTTTTTCCGCCCAGGTTTTATTTTATTTTTTCATAACTAATATAATTTTTCAAAATAATTTGATGAAGTTTCCGACCGATATCGATCGCCTATTAGTGGTCAAACACGGTCAAACATTTATAAATTATTGTCATCTAGAATCTACATATATTTAACATCCTAAATTGTAATATTTTATATGTGTGTATGTGTGTGTGTGTGGGGGGGGGNGGGGGGGGGGGGGTCTTGCTAACGTACTACATGAAGGTAGTATGTTAGCAAGATACCCTTTCCTCTTTACCTAAAATATCCTTAATAATATACTAGCAACAACTAAGTTAAAGGTTTTTTTTTTTTGTCATTTTGGTTATCCGATTTTGTTCTTCCCTTTTACACTCGTGTTTCTCCAAGTAAAAGGATCCAACTTTAATTTTATTTTATTTTTTGTCTGCAAGCTCTCCCTTTGCAGATTTCAACCCATTTTCTTAGTTTCAATTCCTTCTTGATGGATTGTAAATTGTGTCTTTAAACTGATATCCTTCCAACCATTAAACCAATATTATTTCAACTCAAGAGCATAAATTTCTTGGTAAATAAAACTATGCACACAATATATAATCTTTAACTCCTTCACAAGAAGCTCTGCTGAAGCTAAAAATAAAAACTAAATCCACTTTCGTAAGAAAAAAAAATATAATTTTTTCAGTAAGAAAAAGTAGCTTGATAATCATGCTAGTGGACAAGTTCCAAAGCACACACATGATAAACTCTTCAAAGCAAAAGAGTTGATTAAATGTTTAACTCCATTAATGTTGTAGTGTATCTCTTCTTCCCAAGACTGCCTTGGAATATCTAAAACAAAATGCAAGATAATAAATAAGTTTAATCTAATATTGTTTACCCTTAATTACGAGTAACAATTAAATTTATATGTGGTTTTAAGGATATGTGACTCGGTTTAATACAATTAAAAAATAAACGATAAATAAAGACTAAGTTCAACAAATAAGAGAGTAAGCAAACCACCAATATTGAATAACTCAGCTGTGGCGGAATCTTCTAAGATGGACAAGAATGAAATTAGTATTGATAAAGATAGTAGCTAAAATATGCCAAACTTTTTATATTGATCGTGTCTCTTCCTTTTTTTTTTTTTTTTTTTTT